>CAUYPK010079844.1:0-47023 GCA_963574355.1 Loris lydekkerianus | reverse complement strand
CAGCCTTAAAGAAAGATGGAGACTTTACCTCTTTCATGTTTACATGGATGGAGTTGGAACACATTCTTCTTAGTAAAGTATCTCAAGAATGGAAGAAAAAGTATCCAATGTACTCAGCCCGACTATGAAACTAATTTATGGTTTTCACATGAAAGCTATAACCCAGTGATAACCTAAGAATAGGGGAAAAGAGGAAAGGGAGGGGAGGAAGGGGGGAGGATGGGTGCAGGGAGGGTGATTGGTGGGATTACACCTGAGGTGCATCTTACAAGGGTATATGTGAAACTTAGTAAATGTAGAAGGTGTCTTAACACAATAACTAAGAAAATGCCAGGAAGGCTATGTTAACCAGTGTGATGAAAATGTGTCAAACGGTCTGTAAAACCAGTATATGGTGCCCCATGATCGCATTAATGTACACAGCTATGATTTAATAATAATAAAAAAAGAACTCTCTTTTCCTTTCTTGATCCTCATTGATGGAACTTGTGTACTTTTTCTTTTGTTAATGTCTTTCAACCTGCCTTTGAGAAATTACAGCCGAGGGTTCAGTGTTCAGTGTGCTGTTCATCCTGGACACGCATGTCAGTCACCATCATGCTGCTTTAGAAGGTCTCGGTGATGAGTGAGATCTTTTCATCATAAAAGCATCTCTGTCCTTGAGTTGTGTGTGCTGTTTTCCCCCAGGTGGCAGGATTTACAGGAGCAAAGCTGAACTAGGTGGGGACCCTCTGTTTGATGCTGGCTCAGGTGGTCATTAAAGACTGTTCTGCTCACTGAGGCCACATGGGAGGAGAACAGGACCAGGTGGTGCAGTGGAGTGGCCACTGCCCTCCTATTCTGTGGCTAGGGAGAGCTCCTTCCTGACCCCGGGCCTCAGTTTCTCTTCTATGCATGAAAGTTGAGGTGACATGTGGAAAGGCTCAGCCATGTGCCAAGTGGGAAGGGCACTAGATGGCTGAGGGTGGAGATGAGAGGACCCCATGCAGTTCTTCACAGAGACAGCTTTCCACTGGCCACCCCTTCCCCATAGTACCTGGTTGAAAGGCCCTGGATTTTTTGTGCAAGGTTTGCATTAGAGCCCCCGAGTCTCTTCCTGGCCAGAGATCCAAACCCAGAGTGGGGAAAAAGACTCTTCCAGGTCACTCAGTAGGAGTGGAGCTGAGGAGCTGAGGAGCTGAGTGGAACAGGTCTGTTCCACTGGCTGCAGGCCACCTTGCTCTCCCTAGTTGGGAGTGAGACTGAGCAAGGCTGGGCTGGGAGTTCAGAGCACCCTATAGCAGTGGGGCTATTGGACTCAGGCTCCAGAGAGAGCCATCTCTTTCTCTCCCAGCCCTGTTTGTCCTCAGTTCTGCCCCTTAAGTCATATGGCTTTAGAGGGAGCTGTCTGTTTAGTTATTTTCCTGCTCAGGCTGAGCTATTCCAATCCAAGGCACTTTTTCGTCTGGTCACTGAATTGCCACCCAGCAAGTGCCTTAGCAAGTTGAAAGGGGACGTGTCTATTTCTTCTTCTGGGATGGATCTATTAAAAAAGAACAAAAAATTTAAAATGAGAAACCATATACAAAGGCTTCACAAGGAAAAACAAGTGACTCTGGTGCTTACAAAGAGGATAGTGTGTCTGGTTCATGCTGTCTGCTCATTCCTGCGTGGCGTGTGCTTGAGGACCCCCCTAGAGCTCGGAACTGTTCTAGACCCCCGGAATATGGAGGGGAAGGGTGCAGCACCTAATGTGTGAGGGCGGAGGCTCTTCTGGGACCTCAAAGTAGCCAGCAATGGCTCAACATCAGGGCACAGAGATGAGGCTGAGGTGACTGCTGGCACAGGTTCCGATGAATACAGGACCAGACCCCAGGAAACAGCCTTGTCTCACAGGCTGGGGGCTTCCACCTGTGTGACCTTGAGTAAGTATCGGTCACCTCTTGTAAGTGGGGAGGAAACATCTCCAGGGGGTGAGATGATGGTGATGATGAATACCTGTCTCATCAGGTTGTTGCAAAGCTCAATCAGGGTCCAGTGGAGAGTGTTTCTATTACACAGGAGGGTGACGCTGTCACCTTGTGCCCCTTCCCCATAAAACATGTATGGCTTTAGATAGTATAGTATAGTATTTTATTATTTATTTATTTATTTATTTTAAAACAGAGTCTCAAGTTGTTGCCTGGGTAGAGTGCCATGGCATCACAGCTCACAGCAACCCCCAACTCTTGGGCTTAAGCGATTCTCTTGCCTCAGCCTCCCAAGTAGCTGGAACTACAGGTGCCTGCCACAACGCCTGGGTATTTTTTGGTTGTAGTTGTCATTGTTTGGCAGGGCCAGGCTGGATTCGAACCCTCTAGCTCTGGTGTATGTGGCTGGCACCCTAGCCACTGAGCTACAGGTGCCGAGCCAGTATTTTATTTCATTTTATTTTAGAGAGTATAATATTTTAAATGTTAATCTTGTGTGACAACTTTTCACTTTTAAGCAGTTGAGGGTCAGTTTGTTCCTCACCCATTCTTTATAATGAAGCTTGGTTTTGGTTTCAGGGATAGAAATTCCTGGCTAACATCGTGTTTTCCTCTGTGGAAATAATTTTTGCTTGGGCCACTGGCCACTTCCCTTGGGGGAACTAGGTGCTCTGCGGCTTTGATTCTAGTCTTAGGAAAATGCTGGACACCTGGAGATTTGGGGTGCTGTGTGTCTACTTCCTGCCCTGCTCCTGGGCCCTGCTTTTTCCACCATGCCTGGTCTGTCTATGCCCAGGAAAGTGTGGTCTGGGAGGACACAGGATGGGGAGGTTGGACTGCCCTCTGGCCAGCCCGTGGACCTCTGGAGGCTATTGCATATTTAGTTTGGGTCAGCAAATATTGGCTGAGGGCCACTCCCCAGGCCCTGGAGGTGAGCCACACACAGGCTCTGCCCTCTCTCTGGAAGCTTCTTTCCAGAATTTGCTGGTTCCGATTCTGTTCCAGGTTAGCCTCAGCAACAGCCGTGCCAGGGACATGTAACTGTGCTTTGACCCAGGCCTTGCAGTAAGTATTTGCAGGGGTGTCCAGGGCCCTGGTATGAACCATAGATGACCATGCCTTGCTGCTTCCTTGGGCCTCGGCAGAGACTTTCCCCACCTGTTTAGGGGACAGATGCCTGGGTCTCTTGAGAGACGTCTTGGTTGGAGGGTTTCCAGATGTTGGTTTACCCCTTGTCTGGGGATCTTAGGCACTGCCCATGTCCTCTGGCTCCGGCTGTGTTTACTGCTGGCCTTTTAAGCGCTTGGGGCTTGCTCAGCTGTGGGCTTTCTGAGCTAGGATGACAGATGACAAAGCTGTGCATGAGGTTTCAGCTGTGACCCCCTCCCCTGCCCGTGAGGTAGAACTGCCACCCTCTTCGAGGCTGACCTGGCTTGGGCTTTGGTGCCCGGGCAGCGGGCTCTCCTCCCTGCCTCGGACCCGAAGCACCCTGGAGTTCCAAACACTCACAGGTGGGCTTCACTGCACACCCGTGCTGCGTGTTAATAAGATTGTTTAAAAAGAAGACAAGAGTTCCCATCTGTGGTGGAATTTGGTGCCTTTCGAAGCCGAGGGATGGAGAAGTCAGGGGGAGCTCTTTCACAAGAAATAGACGCTCATATCTTGGGATTTGGGGAAACAGAATTGGCGAGGTTTTTTTTTCCTTCCTTCCCAGGCACTCGTATTATTAAGACACTCTGTCTTATAAGGGATGTTGAATAATTAATCCTGTGGCGAGGTAATAGCAACAAGCATTGGAATATATTTAAATAATGAGGAAGTTCTTTAATGTGGACCCGTAAAATAATTGTGGGCCCGTGGTGTTAAACAGAGAGGATCTGTATTTATTGAAATGTACTTTTCCTTGTCAGAAGATGGGTTATTTTCCTTTTGTGTACACGCACACGCACACGCACACAGAGCATTTAGCCAGAACCCTACTAAGTCATCTCCCTTTTCAGTCGAAAAGAATCAATTATGCCTTGTGGTCGCTTTCCAAAAACCACTTTTGATTGTGTGATTTTGTTTCAGTCGAGAGCGCTCCAATCAGCCCCTCAGAAACAAGAAGGGGGAAAAAGAACCCTCTCACCAAATATCTGGGCGTCTGTGCAGACTCTCAGCCACTGAGAATATTGACAGCAATCAGAATTCCTCGGCTGTTGAAACTTCGCCTCTAATTGAACTGGGAAAGGTAAACCCAGATTCAGGGCTCTGCACGCTGTAATTGCAATAATTTAATTTAGCTATTTAACCTGTAATTCAGTGGTATTTATTAAGAAGCATGGGAGAAAATGAGGCCATTAGGAGCCAGAGATGAATACATTGAAATGAAAATGAACACTTCTAACTGCCAGTTGACCTTCGGTTTGTAGCAGTTTTTATTAGGCTGGTCATGGTAATTACCAGGACGTGAATCAGGGAGGAAAAGTGAATAATTCAGTAATGAACATTTTTATTCATTATCTCACATTTTCAGGAAGCGAACAAGTATTGCAAAAGTACCAGCTACGCCCTCTTTCTGTTTGTTTTTTTTTTTTAAATGATTGTTTGTGGACAAGTGGCCCCATGAAGAGCTTCATCCTGTGGTGAGGGAGCTAGTGTCCAGGGCGTCCGAGAGAGGCACACTGGTGTGTCATCGGCACTGGGCATGTTTCTGGGGGGGCACTCGGGGGACGCCTGCCAAGAGTCAGCCTGAGAGGGACAAAGAGTCAAAAGTCTGCCATCCCCAGCTTGGGAAGATTGTTCCACAATTATTGATTAAATATAAAGGTTTTTTTGATGTGATGACCAAAGGTAGCATCAAACAGGTATTCTCATGCTGTTAGGGTTGGCCCAACCAGGCTGAGTGTAGAGTGGTGCAGTGTTTGGAGGTCTGGGGTTACAGCTGGAAGTGTGTAGTGAGGTCTTTTTTTGCCCTTGGGCCCTAGAATTCAATTCCCAGGCTGCCAGCCCTCAGACTAATCCGGGGAGCGTGCATAGGGTCATGTGCGTACATCTACAGCATCCTTAAAATAGTGGAGAATTGGAAGCAAGTAGGTTCCAGTAGGAAGAGAGTGGTGAAATGAACTTTGGCTCAGGCATATGAAGGGATATTATGCAGCAATTAAAAACAATCCTGTCCAAGGCATCTCTAGTGATATGGGAAAATACGGAGAGCAAAGCACACATCAAAACTATATGCAGTAAGAGCTTGAATGCTTGATATCTGTGTGTTCTCTTTTGTCAAAGTCCATAAGAAAGGGATGAGAAGGATACATCAATATGTTAGCAAAAGTTATTTTGGTGGGTTATATTTTCTTCCATATCCTTATCTGTATCTGTATAGCCTTCAACAAGAAGACAGCACTCCTTGAAAATAAGCAAACTTTGACATGGATCTCAAAAGTCATAGTGACTTTTGCTCATTGGAAAGGGAAGTTTCTAGCTGGGCACTCTGCATCAATAGCCTCTGTCAAGCTTGTGGTTTCATTAGCTCCTCCTGCTTCCCAGAAAACTATTCAGCCCTTTGGTGTAACAGGGGGATACTTGCCGAGCATGCTGGTGGCAACCTGGCTGGCTGTGTTGGGTAGCTTCCCAACACAGCTCTGCATCCCTGTGTGTTTGGGAGGCTCCTTCTTTTCATTGCCATGATTTCCAAACCTTGCTTGTGGCCCCATACTAGGAGTCAGGGGTCTGTTTGGGCCCAGACCCTTCTCTTCTGGGGGTGAGAGTGCATGGTCCAGAAGAGGGGACACTTGGTGAAGATGGGCCCCCTGTACCCCCAGCTATTGAATTGACAGCCCCAGTGTGAGTCTGTGAGTCAGCCATCCATCCAGTCTCTGGCTGTGGTTATTTCCATTCAGATAGAGATGTTAGAAATAATCATATTCTGTTCCTGCTCTGAGGAGGAGCGAGAGTGGGGTATGTATCTTGGTGTTGTCAGAAGAGTCTTATTAGATATGAGGATAATCCCCCCTCCCTGCAGCAAGGGCTTCATTTCCTCCCTGAAGTGCCCCCTACCACCCTCTGACACCTAAAGGAATGAGAGGGTTGCCTTGTGAAAAAAAATCACTCTCTTTCCAATTTTCAATTTTCCAACTTCACTCATTTTCTTTATTAAGTGCACTATGTATATTGGAAAGAAAGAAAGAAAGAAAATGACAGCTCTGCCCTGAATTCAGAGTGTGGGACCCTACTTTGCATACTGACTTCAGCTGACTGGTTAGAGGAGTATATGTGGGGGTCTTTAGACCCCCAGGCAGTGGCTGGCACACACTGAGCGCCCAAAGATGTGTCCTTCTGCCCTGGGGTTCTTTTCTCACTCAACTGCTCCGTGCTTCTGACGTGCTGCCACCAACTGTGTCTCTAGACAGTCACTTAAAACAAGATGATGGTTAGCAAAAGACTCCATTGTGTGGCCTGAGAAGGGTGCAGGCTGGGAGGAGGAAAGGTGTGCATTTGGCATGGACCTTGGTTCCAGGTCTCAAGGCTCTCAGTTCCTTCAGCTGTTAAAAAAAAAAGGTATAGTTCCAAGTATGAGAATAAATTTCACGAGGTTATGTACGGGAAATTTTCAGGCCAAGTTCTTAGCACATAGTAGGTTCTCGGTAAGGGTTTCCTTTCCTCCTTCCAGTTCCGAGCCCCATTATTAACCAGGATTAGCATGAGGATTGTAAGAGCCACCTAACTGGTGGTGATCTCCTGCAACCTTGGTTGAAAAACAGCTGGCTTATGAGGTGCTCCAATGAAAGCACTTGGCTTTCAAGGTGCCTCATTTTTTGAGCGGATGGACGCACACGTTCCTTGCATGCAGGGCTTCTGTTTTCTTTGCAAGGTCCGTGAGATCCCTTGACCATGTTCCCCTCTCTCACAGGGGACACAGGGCTAAAATAAAGTGTGGATGATCAGGTCGAACCTCTGAGGATTCAGTTCCCTGGAGTCTAGGAAGCCTTGGTTAAGGCAGCTGCAGAGAAGGGATGGTCAGGGATGACGAGCTGCTATGAAGTGGGAGCAGACAGAATGTGGCCCAGGACCTTTTGGTGGAAGGCCACCGGTAACTGGCTTTGACTGTGACTGTAGGAGAGGATGTTGAGCTATCTCCCTGCAAAACAGGCTGTCTGGCTGGCGTTGGTCAGGAGGGCCAGGAAGAATGTCAGGTCTTAGTGTTGGAGGAAAATCTGGGGCATCCCCCCACGCTCCATATTTTTTTTTTTTTTTAAGGTCCAGAAAAGGGTATTATGGTGCTGTGTCTCAGCAGCCATCATGAACACAGTGAGGCTATCCTCTGTCCCTGCTTGTGTGGAGGAACTTTGGAACCCTTCCTTCCCCTGGTTGCCTGGTTACAAGTTCATCTGTCACGTGTTTCCCGAGAAGGGGGGTTGGCTGGGGAGATTTGGGCGGGAGTAGGGGGTGGGATTGGGAGATAGTGTCTGCTGTTGGAAATGCAGTGAGTACATTTGATCATATCTATTTCCCATTTATACTATGCCGGACAGCCCTACTGCCCAGCTGCCCTCTCCAAGCCTCAGACCCTGGGGTTTTTTTGACGCATGAATGAAGACTGGGAAGTGGGCCAGGACTTGGCTCATGGGCTTCTTCATCATTTATTAGCTTCTAGTTTTAATTGTTTCCCAACTTCTTTCCAGATATTTATCTAGGAAGAATTGTCAGTTCTTGCTGTGCCAGGCAGACGCGAGGGGCGAGCGCCAGCTACAGAATTTTAACGGCTCTTCTGGGCAGCGGGTGGGAGGGCCACTTCAGTCCAGCAGGTGTCGGTTGAGCATTTACTATGAGTTAGATGGTGC
Source organism: Loris lydekkerianus (assembly GCA_963574355.1). Taxonomy (NCBI): domain Eukaryota; kingdom Metazoa; phylum Chordata; class Mammalia; order Primates; family Lorisidae; genus Loris; species Loris lydekkerianus. Next base: position 39,252 of record CAUYPK010079844.1, on the reverse strand, counting down.
TGGGTGGTTAAGGAACATAGGGATGCCTAAGATGAGGCTCCTACTCTGGGGAGGCCTGTTCTCCCTGGGGAGCAGGATGCTATCTCAAGGAAATTTATTTGCTTTGAGCTGTGTGGCCTCAGGCAGGTTGCTTTACCTCTCTGAGCTTATATCGTCCATCTGGAATTCAAGCCTCATAGGGGTTAGTGAAGACTTTCTGAGGCACTCCGGAAGTGTGTGGGCCATTGTTTTGGGGGTACTAAGCCCAGAGAAGTGTCCTGGCTACGAGATGGGGTCAGGATAAGACACTGGGTATGCCATTTGCATTCTGTGTTCTGGTCTCATCTGTGAAATGGGACTGCTGCAGGGAGTCCCACAGAGAGGGGCTGGGGAATGTTGGGGAACCATTGGTAGCTTCCCTTTGTTTTTTGCCCACGGTCATAGTGACCACCATGTTGGTGTCTGTGGTGAGTTTGTCAAGTGGGACTCAGAAGCGCAGGTCGGGAGCCCGGGTTGCTCACTTGGCAGATGTATCCTGAGAACACATCTGGGCTTTAGGTGCTTTTCAGTTTTCTTACCATCTGTGCAGAAGAGGAGCCTAAAGACTCGAGTTCCTACCCCAGCATCATGCTTGAGCTGTTAGAGCTTGGGAACGCCGTTCTATGCACCAGGAAAACTCAGTTTCCCCATTGTGCACTTTGAGGAGAGGCTTCTGAGAGCTAAGGAGACTTGGTGGAAGGCACTGGGGCTGGCTGGCTGGCTGGCTGTGGTGGCTTCGTGCAGTCTGCCCTTTATTTTGTAACTTGGGCTGCTTTCAGCAAACACACTGTGCTCCGAGCCTACTCTGTGTCCTCACTTAGGAACTTCGGTAGAATGGCCTGATACAGGATACCCTCATTCACTCATTCACAGCCCTGCTGATCAGGTGCCCATGGTGTGGGCCTGTCTGTTTCCTTGGGGTTGTTCTTATCTGAGGTCTGCTCCATGGTTAAGATCAGTCATCTAGGCCTGGGTCCTGATGCCCTCACGTTGGGCCAGCCAGGGATTCTCTTTGAATCTCACATTCCTTTCCTAAATGACAGGGAGAATATTAGCTTCCCTGGGGATTGTTTTATAGACTGATAGATTCAGAGAAGTTAAGTGCCTTGCCTAGAGATGCCCAGCTAATGACTGCTGAGTTGTTTGGAATAGAAAACTGTAGTGTTGAGTCCTTTACTCAAGGTGCAAGGAGCAACCCTGGATGGGGTTCTAAGTGGCCCAAGGGCAGAAGCCTAGAGGACAGAGCACTGGTCATGTCCACCTGCCACCAGTGTGGAAGGTTTGTCTGGAAGCCCCAGCTCTTTAAAGACCTGCCTTACCATACCTGTATATGTTTTCTGAGCCAGCAGAGCATAAAAAGGGCTTTAGCTGTTCACAGACTGTTAGCTCTTCTGCTGGGGGACAATGGGGGGACAGCAATGTTTGCTTTATGCCAAGGTGGTGCCCTGCCACCAGCCCTCAGTTATCTGATTTTGCTTCTTCTTCACCATGTTTGGGATAATTGTGAAAACCAGATGTTTTGTTTATGAGAAAGTATACGTTCCTCACAAAATTCCCATTTCCTTGGAAATCGTTGCATCTGCCATTTGCTTTTTTGATTGGCAGAAACCATGCAAACCTCTAGGGCCCCCATTAATGCGACAAGCATTGGTGGATAAAATGGCTGGATCTCATTGGCCTAAGGATTGATGTGGGATGGCTGCAGGGAAATTAACAAAGTCCTCCTGATGTATCAACCTGCTTCTTGAGCATAAATCTAAAAAAATCCATTTAGATCTGGGGTTTTTAAAAGACAGATTTCCTCCTGAAATGTGACTCAAAATGATTTGAAACAGAATTATCACAGACTTGGTTAAAAAGTGGTTATATCAAACCCCCTTCGAGGTCTGGACTAGAACTTCTGTTAACAGTGTACATGTGTGTGTTTGACTATTGTTTCTCCACTTAGTTACACTTATTATCTTAGATTTGGGTTTAATCATTTCTTTTACTTTTTTTTTTTTTTTTTAAGAAGGGAAACATTTTTACAGAAAAAAGTGGTAAGAGGATGGGGGGGGGGAGTTCACCCCTTTGCAGCTGGAATCTGAGTTCTCTGGCATGTTGTGCCAAGTTGATGGCTATTATTCCCTCAGAAAATAATGTCCCTTTTTTTTCTACTTCCTTTTAACATTCTGCCCTTGGCATCTGTTCCAGGCATTGTGGACGAAACGTAGACTGTGTTCTGACAATGGGTTAAAGCAAGCACTTATTGAAAAGCATTCTCTACTTAATTACATTTCCTTCTTCTGGAAGCTATTTTAATTTTTTTTTTATAATCACATGTTAATTGTGTATTAGCGGGGCTTTCTGATTAGTTGAAAACATAATGAAACCTTTGTAAACAACACAGAGAGAAAGAAAGAGGAACGTGTGAAACAGAGACAGTGGTGATGAGCTAGTTCCAAGAGGCCAAAATAACTACATTTCTTGATGCCAGGGAGGGGCGGAAATTGTACCTGGAAGTCCCCTTTTTGATTGACAGGTCCCTGATGGGAGGGCCAGCCATGGCTGCTGACAGTGAAGGAGAAGGATTTGGTCACCAGTGGTGGTCTTCTTTTTGTCCCTCCCAGCCCTGTCCTGCTGTCTCTCACTCATTTATTCATTCATCCATTTGTTCACTCAGTCATTCATACATTCACTCATTTGTTCACTCATTCATTCACCCGTTCACTTGTTCACTCATTCATTCATTCACTCATTTACTTTCTTACCATAAAACAGCTTCCCTCCATTGAGCACAAGCCAGATGCAAGCCTCTTCACTTGCATGCTCTGGAATCTTCCCATCATCCTCCATACAGGTGTTATCTGCATTTGTGGATAAGGGGCCCAGAGCTCAGAGTGGAGCTTGCTCATTCATGTTCCTAGCCAAGGCTAGGAAAGCAGGAGAATTGGATCTTTCCAGGCCACAGCTCCAGAGGGATTCCAAAGTAGCCGTGTTCCTTCCCATCAAAACTTCAGTGGGCCTGGACATACCTGGTGCCTGATAGGGTGACAAGAGGGTGGAAGCAGCCAGCCAGAGCTGGGCCTGTGTGTGTGGCCAGGGCGAGGTGAAAGGTAGCATGCTGCTGTCCCCAGAACGTGCCAGCATTGTTTTACTTTCTGCCTTTTTAACGAGAGACACGTTTCTTGATTGAAAGCACCAGCCCCAGTCCACAGTCGCTATTGTGGCAAGCGGGGCCCCGAAAGCCCTGCTCTGTTCCCCATTTAAAGGGCTGGGCTTACAGGGGTTTTGCAGTTCCCAGGCTGTTATTAGGGAAGCGTGGCTGGGGCGCTTAAAATGAAAGTGCTACTGTATGCGAGAGCCAGGTTCACCGTGTGCGCTCCAAGGAAACGCTGCCAAGACAGTATTATGAACAGCCGCCAAGCAAAACACACGCATTCCGTCCAGTGGAGCCAGCTCACTTCTGCAAATAGAGGAAAAATTGACTTTCTGATTTGGAGTGTTTCTACAACTAAGAAGAATCACTTCAGTGATTGTTCTAAAAATATTCTAGAGGCAGCACGTTCTTGAAGTCCTCGGGATTCTGAGCGTCCCTTAATTGTACTTTATATGTAATCTTGCTGGATCGTGTTTAAAAAAAAAATCCGCTTAAGCTTGTGTGGTCATCCCCCCTCCCCCCTCCACACACAAGTGTTGCTGCAATGTGAAAGTGCAGTGTACGCAGCAGAAACTGTATTTTTATCTCTTTGACTTCAGGAAGTATATTTGGGTTTTCATCTCCCGCAGCCGCTGTTGCAGGGCTCACAGCTGAGCCACTGAATCTAGGGCAGCCCCCGACAGCCTGGCTTTAGTGGCTGGGCCCAGCTCTGGAGGGAGGTTTTGTGGCAGACTAGGGGTAGGGGGGTGCTGACAAATGCAGTGCCCCAATTTTCCCTCTGCTGGTTCAGGCTGCCACTCCCCTTCTCAAGGCAGGGAGCTCCCCGGGTGCCCTGGAATTGGAGGCTCCAGGCAACTCTGGAATTCAAATGATTTCAACAATGATGAAATTGACTGGGATTCCACAGTTCGGTTATTGGCAACAAGTAGATGCTGTGGGCCCCTCCTCCTCCGTCTTTGCAGTTCTCTGCACCTCTTTCTTCTCTCTTCTCTGACTTTTTTTCTTACTCCCTAGTCCCTGTATTTTCCTTTCAGTCTATTTTGTTCGATTTAGGGGCAGTGCCCACGAGGAAGCCAGCATTTAAGCTGAAGAGTCTAGCCCAGGGCTGCCCACTCTCAGGACAGTTGAGATGTGAGGCTGAATCATTCTCTGTTGTGGGGCTGTCTCACTGTAGGCTGTGTAGCAGTGTCCCTGGTCTTTCTCCACTAGATACCAGTAGCACCCCGAACCCCCTCAGTCTTGAAAATAAAAAAATGTCTCCAGATACCACCAGAAGTCCCCTAGAGAGGCAAAATAGCCCTCAGTTGAGAACCACTGGCCTACCCTGTTTTTCCAAACTGGTAACAACCAGAAAAAAATGCCTGGCGAATATTAGTATTTATTTTTAGGTTTAAGAATAACCAACAATTACAGGGTGGAGTCAAAGGCCTTGGAAATTAGGAATGAATTTCCACTGTTTTATTTTACCTCCGAAATATGTATTTTTTAAATATTTATTTTTTTGAAGATAGAGGTATTGCTGGTTTGCTTGGGCTGGCCTCGAACTCATGATCCTCCTGCCTTAGCCTCCTGAGTAGCTGGGACTATAGGCACCCACCACCTCAACCAGCACCTTAGAAATATTTTAGAAAGAAGTTAGAGGATGACCCTGTGACCAATGAGGGCAGCAGGAGTCAAGGTGATGAGCTATCCCTTCACAGCCCTACCTGCAGGAGTTGGAATGGTTAGCTAGGTCAGACATCTGTACCTTTGAGCACTCAAACAGTTTTTTCCTTTAAAAAGTTTCCTGTGCTGAGCTTGTAAGACAAGTCTGATAGAATTAGTTACTGATGGTTTTATTGGTGGCGGACCACTTTTGAGGAATTTGCCAGTGACTTTGGCAATATGCTCTGGAACTTTTTCAGTTTTAATGCCCTTCTTCCTCCCTCCCTTCTCACCTCCCCAGACATAGCCTGCTTACAGGCAAGTGCCTCGTTTAAAGGACATATGCTCTAACCATTTACAAGAATCATGTTATGTGGCTTTAAATGTTGACTCATTACAGGAGCTTCCAGTAGGGTCAGGTGCCAGATGTCATTGCATCAATCAGCAAGCCCATCTTTGAGAAATCTAGAATTGGGTGGTCAGCAGGTCCTGTGCTGGGCTTCCTTGGAATGCCCCATGATTGTGTAAGGATGATTTTCTGGGCTCTGCAGCTCTCTCTGCCGGCTGACTGCCCGGCCAGCCTTGAGGTGCTCCAGCCATTTAGAATTCATAGAATTCTACCTCCCCTGGGGCCTGGGCCGCTAAGCTTGGGGTTCTCTAGTGCTCATCCCTTCATCCGGACAGGACCTCCATAGGGGTCTCTCTGGTTCCGGACCATACAGTTAGGGCTGCAGCTCTCCAGCCCTTCCCCACACACTCGCCACCTCCTTTGTCACCAGCCCAGCCTCCCATGCTGCTGCACATTTCCTCCTGCTCCTTGGTTTCAGTTACACTTTCATCTTGCCCTCATGGGGTGAGTGGGCAGTACTGTGAGAGCCAGCTGGCACGGACACTGTTGGTCACAGGCTGGAGCTGGTGCCATGGTTGGGCCTAGTGGTAGTGAGAGAGCTGCTGTGCTGGGGCTGTTGGTGTTAGGAGCATGGGTGTGATTGCTCCTTGACATTAGTCCACCCCCCATGTGTGCATGTGTGCGACCACACGGACACACACACACATTCCTGCATTTTTGTGTGTGGGTGAGGATGTGTACTTTCTCTTTTCTGTGACCTTCCATGGTCATACTTGGTACATCTCCCAGGCCTCTGATTTTCTAATCGCACCAGGCAGCTCAGGCGTGCTTCCGGGCCCCCAGAAACTTCGACACTGTCAGGCTGTGCCTGGCGAGGATGACCACATCCCCGGCTGCCGGCAGCGGGCTGGAGGAAGCTTGGCACCGTGGCAGAGGCGAAGCGCCGCAGAAGTGCCGCAGGTTTTTCATATGGAAATGTGAAATAATGGGGTGATTAAATAGAGCTGTATATTAAAGTACATCTGACATTAGAATTACCATAATGTGCTGTAGCCTTAGGCTGAGTACTTTATTTGCCATCTGCGTCGGCCCAAAATCCCCCGGGGAAGCGCTAAAATATTCTGAATAAACTCAGCTCCAGTTCTTATTGAGAGTAAAATACCATTTGTGGCACGTCGTATTGATTCGTCTTAATTGTGGTGCAGAAAAGAACATTCACTGGCTGATGACTTTTGTGCTTGGTGACAAGCTGGCTGGAGTTACTCTAGCACTGCAGTTGGTTAACCTGGGCTGACGGCAGCCTTGGCCAGGCGGGCACCTGGGCTCCAGCCGCAGGAGCCACAGCGCCACCCCCACCCCAGCGGGCCCAGCACAGCTGGGGCTCCCTGCCAGCGCCCTGCCCTCCGTGGGAGAGGGTGCAGAGAAAGGTGCCCATGGGGGTGGAGGGACAGCAGAAATTCACACTCCACCCCACAGGCCTCTCCTATGCCGGCCTCACCCGCGCTTCCCCCCTCAACGACAGAGAAGTGCTGAGCAGCTGGGGAAAGATGGGCTACTGCCTCAGCCGCTGCTGCAGCCTCTGCCCTTAGTTGGAGAGATGCACAATGTACATTTAAGGAAGCGAAACTAGAAAAGAGAGAGGAAAAGGAAAGGAGAGGAAAGGAAAGGAAAAGGAAAAGGAAAAGAACTCACTCACCCAGGCAAACCCACACTTGTTTGGACACTGGTTGGTGGCCTTTGGGCCCTGGTGATGCTCCCTGAACCCCTTTGCAGGGAAGTGACTTGCAAAATGCATTCAAGATGAAAGAGTTGTCAGTGGGAAAACACTCAGTGATCCAAATAGTGCTCCCCCATTCATAAGGTCCAGTTTTTACCCTATAATTGCCTATCATTATACACAATTTAAATATTCAAATAGTCTCCACAAACCCTGGGCTAGCATGTTTTTATTACAAATTCAGAACAAGGGAATAACCTTTAACTTCAGAGACAAATGAGACAAATTTACAAGTGCATATCTGCTGTTTTCTTGTGCTTTATCAATCCCCATGGACCGGAACACTTTTGCTCTAACACCACTCAGAACAATATACATATATTATGACTTGTTTGTGGTGCGTCGGTAATGAGTCCCCTCTGCATTAGCTAACCTATATAACTCTGCGTCGAGGCTCTCCATAACGTCAATTATCTCCTCGGAGCTAAACGTACACTCCATTAAAAGGAGATTTACTGCCCCTGCCACACTTCTTGGGGCGGAATCTAGAGATTTTTGTGGATTTAAGGAAAGGAAGTATGGAGACTTGCTTTGAGAAGGAAGTCGTGAATTATGGAGAAGGGAGGCTTAACTCAGAGGGACGGGGGGAGCCTGAGACCCACCCCATATGTGAGTGTGAAACAAGGTACAGTGCTCTCTCTAATATCTATAGCCTACTCCTGGCTTCTTTTGCCTGCACACTTTCTAATTTCCCCCACCCCCTTTCTTTTTAAGATGGAGCGTCACTCTGTTGCTCTGGGTAGAGACTGTCATGGTGTCATCATAGCTCACAGCAACCTCAAACTCCTGGGCTCGAGTGATCTTCCTGCTTCAGCCTCTTCTGTAGCTGGGGCTACAGGTGCCCACCACAACACCTAGCTAATTATTTCTATTTTAGTAGAGATGCTTGTTGTGCTCAGGCTGGTCTCGAACTCCCGAGCTCAAACAATTGCCTGCCTCTGCCTCCCAGAGAGCAAGGATTATAGACATGAGCCACTGCACCCAGCCTCCTAATTCCCTCTTTATTGGTCCATTAAGTCTTGCTCTGTGCTTCTCTTTTACATTCTTTGCAAGATTCCTGTCCCCAGAATTCTAGAATCCTTTCAGAAAACTCCCATGTTGGGCAGGGTGAGGTACTGGGGAACAAAACCTACCAAAGTGAGTTCAGCTGTCAGCCCACCAAAGCCCACTGGGAAATGTAGGCCCTTTCCAGGGAAGTCTACAGAAAGCAGCTTTCAAGGAATCCAACAACATGTTCTGTGTTATTTCCAGTGGATTTGAGTGTCTTACAAAAGTTGGGGGACGAGGGAACAACAACTCTGAGAAATGTGCTGTAGTGTTTCACGAATGCTGCAAATGAGTTGCCAAGAGTAAAATCCTCTCCATGCAGCTTGCCCTCCCGCCTGTCTACGTTACTGACAAATACCACTGTTTTCACCCTGCTCGGAGATGCCCGCGGTCAGCGATTCTGCTTTGTTTCAGGGCTGGGTGGCAGTTTCCTGAGCCTGAAACTGCACACCTGGTCTGACCACAGAATTAAGCAGTTGAACTAGAGACTGTTTTAGGAAATCTAGGGTGCACTGTTCCTATTGCTGTAGTTCAGTTTTAATAGTTCTCTGTTGTACTAAGAGCCTGGACTACCCTGTTCCTGAAGGCAGATTCGTAGGCCCAAGAGGCTTGCTAGAATAATGAATTCCTGCTCCAGAGGGTGATATAAAAGATCACCTCCTACACTAGAGATCTTCATAGATTAGATTTTACGTTTCATTCCTTTATACTTACGGTTTCACAGTTTGGGAAGGGTGTGCCTTGTTGGAAACAAATCTCTCTGAGGGGTTTACCTACATTGTTTTGTTGTACTGAGATTTTGTTATACCAAACCGTTTTTGACTTGAGTAGGCCTTGATTGTGGGCTTATAGATTTTCATTTATTTTAATATGAAAGTTTTCACTGTGATAGAATTTATAGCAGTATTTATTTCTCAGCATGTTTTCAGAGCCTTCCTGGATGAGTCTCAAGCCCCCTTTTCAATTCCACCTTCAGTCTTCCCCTCTTTGAATCTAGGGTCCTTCATTCAGGCAGTGTCCTCTGCCAGGGGTGCCCTTTTACTCCGTTGTCTGCACAGCAGACTTTTTTCTGCCTTCTGAACTTAGTACCAGGGGCTCTTCCGCAGAGAGTCTTTCCCGTGCCTCCCAGGCCGTCAGTCTCCACCCCTTCTGAGTCCCGTGCCATGTGGCACACCCTTCATCAGTGACTGAGTGGCTTGAACCTTTCCTAGATATTCCTGGAATGATTAGTCTCTCGTTCTAGGCTTCGGGCTTCAGGAAAACAAACTTGTATTTCTGTGACCTTCTGCTTAGTGCAGAGCCTGGCATAGAGTGGACACATCCTGCATTTGTGGTGTAAAAGCAGGAAGAGAGGGAGGAGCAAAGGAATAAATGGTGCTCTCACCTCTTCCACCTCCGTACTGTGCCTGGGTTGTCAGATGGACTGTGACCTTCAGTTGTCCTGCTACTCTTCCTGTGCTTCCCTGGGAAAGTACACTAGGAGCAGGGCATCTTCTTCACACTTAGCGTCAGGAGGGTCAGGAGGGTGAGCATGTGTGGGTGAGAACTGCCCTGCATGGAAGTCCCTGCAGAGAGCCGGTGGCCTCTCCGGTTGTGTCTTCCATTTCCCCTCACTTGCCCATTCTGCAGCAGACAGACCTACTTTCTGCTTCTGGTCCCATACTCCGAGGGTGCTCGCGCAGCTCTCTGCCTCGTAGGCCTGTCCCTCCTTTGCCTGGGCTCATCCAGTTCTCTCTGTCTGGCGTTAGCATCACTCACTGTGCAGATTTGTCTGCCTGCCTTCTCCCTGGGTGCTTTACGTCAGTGGCTTCTGCTCTGCTTTACAGATCTCTGTGTCCACAGCTTAACATCTTCCCTCCATGACCCCCACTGTACTGAACCCGAAACTCTGTAAAGTCCAGCAACGTGGCCAAAGTGTCCTCACACCAAAGTGAGTCTGGAAGGAGCACAGGCCTGTCCTGGCAAAAGGCTGAGAAAACACTCAGTCTGTTGGTGCCCCCACAACTGTGGGCCATGGCAGTTCTGAAGCACATCTTCATTAGTCACACCATGCTGGTGGCTGGAGGCCAAGCATTCGACAAGACCAGTCTGGTCCCTGTCCTCACCTAGCTTGGAATCCAGAAGATGAATTTTAAATAAATAACACAAGGCCAATAATGTGTTCTCGAGCAACTTAACTTCTCTGAACCTCCTTTATTTCTTCTGTAAATGGTCACTGTAGTCTACTATGAAGACTGAATGAAGGGATGCAGGCAAAAGGCCTGGTTTCATGCAGGTCAGCGTTTTTTCAACTCTTTTTAATCTCACGGCACACTTGAACCCATAGTTAAACTTCCACAGCACACTTAAGTTACGTTGATCAAAAAAAAGAACATACTTTCTGTGCTTTGAACTTTCAAAAATGATTTAATTACTCTTTAAAAATTTTCACCACACACCTAAAATCCTCTCACAGAACATTGGTTGAAAATCACTGATGTAGGTTCTGCACCCTCATGTCCAGCCAAGCCCCTGCCTTCTCTCTCCCAGCACCCTGAACATCTCCCTAGCATTACTTATGATTTTCACTGAACAGTTAAGTGGCTTATTAGGTGTTCCCTGTCCCCCCTGGAATATAAGCTGTATTTCCTGCTACCAGCAGAATACCTACCAGATAAAGGGGCCCCAGCTCCTATTTGTTCAATGAATGAATGAAAGAAAGGCAGAGGCAGTCACTGTTCTCAGCAGGACACACCGTGCTACCAAGTTGTTCAGCCCCATCTTTTCTGATCCTGCATTTACCGGGCTTACTTGTGCTGGGATCCAGGAACAGCCAGGATATTATTTATTTATTTAAAATAAAGATTTGGCTGTCTGGAACCCAGGTGTTAACTAGTATTCCAAAGCCTAGGGCAAGAGTGCAGGGATGGATTAGCAATGTCTGCCATAAGTACTGGCATAGGGGTAATGGCTCAGTACATCAGAGGTGACCATTCCATGGATCACTTGCTTTGAAAGATTTTTCTATTCCAAACTGCATCTATCTATTGCTTTTCCACAAGATAATCGGCCTGGTTTTATTGAGTTACTGTAATTCTAGCCCAAAGCAACACATCTCAATATTTTCACTAGTTCCCCAGGCTGAAATGAAAGTTAAAATTTGAGGCACACACAGTTACCCCCAACCCCACTCCTACCTAGTTTTAACATTATAACATGATGAGCACAGGTGCTGCCACCGACCAGCTGTCTGGCCTTGGGCAGGTCCCCTTGCTTTTCTCACCCTCAATTTCCTCATCTGTAAAATGGTGATGATGACAACAGTTGCTACCTCAGATTGTCGGGACCATCTGTGAGGTCCTCGGTGTTCTTGGCTCAGGAATTAGCTGGTGGTGAGGATTTCATAACAGTTTCTTGTTACCACTGTGGTAGTCATTTCCCATTCTGCCTTTTGTTGTGGAGAGGTTTGACAGAATGCGTTTGGAGCAAGCAGGGATGGTTATTGGTTTTGCAGATGGCCATGTTCAGGAATAACTCATACCAACTCCAGGATGCCCAGGGGATATTCAAATAAAGAGTATACTTATCTAGGGGATAACATTGATAATTATGATCATTTCGGAATTGAGGAGATATCATTGGCAGTCATATATTTTGGAGGAGGATTGAGTGGTTGGCCGGTGAAACCAGCCTTCTCTTTGGGATCTGGGCAGCCTTGAAGTCCTGAGAAGGGAAGGGAGCTGTTGCAGAGGACCCTGGGACCCAGCTCCTGCCCCTGGGTTCAGCTACCTCTGCCTCTGTTCTTTCAGTCCCATGTGTGTGGTGCACCCCATGGGCTCACTAGCTCTGTGAGAGGTGCCTGCTGTGCCTCTCCAGAGTCGAGGCCCACGGTGGCCCTGACTCTGTTATAGGCAAGGATAGTCAATGCCCTTCACTCACAGGACATGTACAGTATGGCAGGAGAAGTCCTTTCCTGGCAGTTTTTGTTGTAAAACAAGCCTTGACAGGTATAGACAGAATGATGAATCCTGGAGTGGGGAGGAGTGTGCTGGGAGACAACTGGTACCCTGCTTGGGGGTCAGAAAGCCTGAGGAGGGGTGTGGTCCCACCCCTTTCTGGCAGTTTCCTCAGGTGCCAGTAGGGATGTGGTCCTCACCTGGCTTCCCTCAGAGGCTATGGTGAGTTGCAGGGACATAAGCAAATGCTTTGTAACCTGGATAGGGACATGTGGAACGAAGATGCAGTTCTCATGTGACACTCCCACCCCTAGACATCACCCCAAGACCTGCTTGAATCCAAAGGGGGGGGTCTCCCTGCTGTTCTCCCACACAGAAATCCTCTTCCATTTGGTATCACTTGGCTAGGGGAGGACCAGTGCTATCAATTATGGACTTTACATTGAATAATAATTCAATTAAAGGTGTTTTTTTATTGAACATCCTTGATACTTTTATTGGTATTAGAGTAGCTGCCACAATAAGGAGGAACAATTATTTAAATGCTCATAAAAAATCCTACTGCAGAGGAAAAGTCACATTTCATTGCAGGATTCCAGTTGTGGGTTGGATTCCACACATCACAATAAAAAATGATGTTTCCTTAACGTTTGCATGTTTCTACTTCCCTGGAACCTCTACTACATGAGGCAGGCTGCATTAAAATTTCTCCAGGGTTTCATTATTGCCAAAATTATACTAAAAGGCATTCCTGAGACATCCACAGTCAAGTTTAAGGATGGGTAATAAAAAAACAAAACGTGCCAAAACCAACCGTAACGCCTGCCTTGCCAGGTGCGATTTATAGGGTGTGTCTGTATACACGATCCTGTTCAGTCTCCGCAGCCCTCTCTGGTGAGGAAATGAAGGCCCAGAGAGGTTAAGTGACTTGACTGTATTCACCCTTCTGGGGACCTTGAGGTAGAGGGATGAACCTAGGCTACTACCCAGGGCCCTCATAATGGAGAGATGTCAGGGAGGGGTTTGCATGTGAGAAAGACATCCAGGGAGTCACTTTAGAGCCAGTAGAGCAAAGAAGATCCAATGCGGGTTTCTGTTGATTAATACTAAAAATGTCTGAGAAAGGAAGAAAGAAGGAAGGAAAGACATGGACCCTGGGTTCTGAGTCACCAAGTAGGATTTATTGAGCAAAATATAACCCATGTTTCTAGGTCTATAGGGCCAGGTTTGATGTTGACAGGTGAATCGCTTCTAAATAATATAGGCCTTGACCTATCGGTTGGAATCTCAGTAGCTACTGCAGCCTGTCCGGGCCACTAGCATGAAGTTGTCACCTTTTGCTACAGTGCAGCTTCCAGCTCACCTGTGGGCAGGTGGCCCTGAGATTGGAAGGGGAGTGGGCCACTTGTAAGCCAGAAGCAGCCTGTTCACCAAGTGTCTTCTGCTGCATTTAAAAATGAGCCGTCTGAGACTGTGTTACTATGTCCTTAAAATATTTAGTGAGTTCTCAAATAGAAAAATGTTCCAAGTGGCTCTTCAAAGACTTTTTGACATTGTTTGGTTCTTGAAAGTCACCAGCCCCATGCTCAGGGCTACTTCTAGGCAAGAGATAACCACAAAATGATAATATGGAGATGAACATTTTATTAAAAAAAGAAAGGGGGAATTGGAAAAGAGTTATCTAGGGAAGGCCTTTGAGAGCTGGGGGACTTTTATGAATTTGGAAGCTGTCAGATCTTGGGGTGACTGTGGCCTGCGGAGAGTCCTGCACTGCGCAGAGGGAAGTCTTGGAACCAAAGTGGTGGTCCAGGGTGTGAGCACGACGAGTGACCCTAAATCCAACTCGAAGAAATGACTCTCTTCACTGCCTCATGGTGAATTGTGGACAGGTGACTTCTTCCTTCCTAACACTGCTCCAAGTTAGAGTTTTAGAAGCGTTTTTTTTTTTTAAACAAGAAGTGGAAACATCTGAGCCCTTCAGAACATGTAGCTACATGATTCCCAGCAGCTGCCATTTTGAGTGAAAACAAAAATTAAATTATTCGGCCATTTCAGCGGTAGAGAAGTCTTCATTTTTGGCCTGCCTGGGAGTTCTCTGCATTTTCCCACATTCCTCACTAGGCACAGAACTTTCTAGAAAATGTGTAGCCACCAGATCAAGAAATAGGAAGTACTTTGGAGCTACACAAGGCAATGAAAAGGAAAACAGAGATTGGGGGAAGGGAGGTGGTCTACCTTGAAAACATGAGCAACAGAGCAGCTGTGAGCCATAAATCGATTAATTAGAGTAGCTGAAGCTGAGGTGAAGGGTACAGAAACACTCTTTAATTTGAAGATCTATGACCTTGTAGGACGTGGTGCTTCATTTGTGTTATTAGCTCCTGTGTCAGAAAGGGACATTTATTTATCTTCTTATTTATTACTTATTTATTCCACCAAGTTTCAAAAAAGGATGCAATGAGGAGTGTAAATGTGGCTTCTGGCCGGCTCTCCTATGAGGCTGTGTGAGGAAAGGCTTTGTTCCCCAAGTACATTAGCTAATAAGCTGAGGACAGAAATGGAGCCTCTGAGGCAGCTGGATGCATTCTCCGTTAGCAGAAAGGAGGGCTGGGGTATTGCTGGGGCCTTCCAGTGAGAATCGTGGCTGCCAGGGGCCTCAGGAAGGCACCGTTGCCCTGCCAAGGTCTCCAATCAGGGGCTCCACGTGGGGAACTGGGGGAGGGAAATGACCCAGATGCTCTGGAGGAAGAAAATAGCCTTAGAAGTATTCCTTCAAGTGTTTTTAAACATGAAGAGAGTCCGAACTGCAGAATTCCTTTTTAATTTCTGTCCTGTCTACCTACTGCCTTTTTACCACCGAACACACAGACAGAACAGGAGAGTGATGTGGTTTCTGTGGAATACTTGTAAGAGCTTGGCTTGGTTTCCAATGTGAGCGTCCTGGTCCAGTTGGGTCTGTGGTCCAGGCAGATCTCTGCCCTGTCCCTTGGGCAGCATGAAGCCCTCTGTGACACTGCACACAGAGATGTCTTGGGGAGGTCCTGGCCCATAGAAGTTGGCAAGCCTAACTTGGGAGAGAGGTGCACACCACACTCAAGACTGAACTGGATGGAGTTCCGGGCACTTGGTTCTCAAGTCACTTGGTTTGGAAAAGATGGTTTCCGAATGGAGTTTTATGTACCTATAAACACTGCTAAGGGTGCAGCCTTCCAGAAACATAATTAGTGGGTGGGAAATTCTCTGCACAGGATTTCAGAAGTCCTTAAATTGATTGGTGGAGTCTAAGATGAGAATTGTTTTCTTCACTCCCTACCTCACATTACTGACACTGGGGATGTTAATTAATGTGCATGTCTGACTTCACCAGGGAGTTTGCAGCTATTGTACTTTAATAGCAGCATCAAGATCTTCCAGGTACAGGAAAGTTTGGGGAAAAAAAAGGGGAGGGGGCATTTCGAGCTCACAAATGGCGTGTCTTGAACAGAGTCTGGGGTGGGATTCCTGTTTTCCCTTAATGCAGTGGAACTCAACCTTCCTAATGCCATGGCCCTTTAAAACAGTTCCTGTGGGTCATGACCCACAGGTTGAGAACCACTGCCTTAATGAGTCTGGTGACAGAAGATAAGGCCTGTCTGCACTGCCTCCTTTATGTAAAGTGTAGGGTAAGGCTATAAAGCACTGTCACCTGAAGTCTGAGGAGGGTACTCATAAGATGGGTTCCACATGAAATGTTCAGCCTCCATTTTGCGACTGCCCTACTGGTGGGCTAAGATTGTGACATTCTGGCTCGGTGCCACAAGTGTCCCCTACAGTTTGCTGCTGTGTCACCAGAGCCAGTTTCTAGCAGATCAGCACTTGCTGTTGTTCATTCTGACTTCCCTGTCAGATTTGAGGACATTCTTTTATCCCTTGGTTTTCTGGCAAAGGACTTGAAATATCCATTTGGGCCAGTTTCTCCCCCCCCCCCCCCAATGGTCTTTGGAGGCAGAACAGTGCATGAGGTGTGTGAGGCCACAGTGGGGGCAGCTGTCACACAGTAATAGGTCTTCACAGTGTGTTATATTTCTCCTGTTCCTGAAAATGCATGTTCAGTTGAACACAAATGTATGAAACTCTACAATTTAGCTAAAATCCCCAAAGATTGGAGAGGTATCACAGCCATTTCCTTAAAGAAAGAAAAAAAAAATGTTTATAAGACAATACAGTTTGAGTTTGGGTAGCACTTCCTTGAATCAAATATTTTCTGAATCCAGTTCTCAAGGGATGGGGGAGATTTTACCCCTTAGGGATCATCTGGCAAGATGTGGAGACACTTGGTTTTCACTAACAGAGGAGAGGTTGCTTCTGGCATCTCCTAGGTGGAGGCCAGGGATGCTGAACATCCCATGGTGCACAGGAAAACTTTCCCCAGAATTATTGGGGTCGATAGTGCCTTGAAGGAGAACTCCTGGTCTACTTGGTTTCCAGTGTGAAGAGAGCCCGGGGTAGGTGCTATCTGCCCTGGCTACTTTTATGTAGTCCAGCCTGTGACATATTAGTTACTGCCGGATGCGGACATCCTCATAAACAGATCTCACTTGGCCTCAGTGACAAAAGGGAATCAGAACATCTTTTCTTTAGGGGAGCAAAGCGAGGCTTACAGAAGTGACATAACTTGCTGACGTCCATTTGGCAGCCCTGCAGCCGCGTGGTGGGGTGCTGGGCCACGTCCCCACCATGCGTTCCCAGGCCAGTGGCCCCACGGTGCCTGCGCCCCTGCTGCTTCTCACGCTCTGCCTTTCTGTCCGTGTCTCCCCAGGTAAAGATGAGCCTTCCAGCTACATTTGCACAACATGCAAGCAGCCCTTCAACAGCGCGTGGTTCCTGCTGCAGCACGCGCAAAACACGCATGGCTTCCGCATCTACCTGGAGCCCGGGCCGGCCAGCAGCTCGCTCACGCCGCGACTCACCATTCCTCCGCCACTCGGGCCCGAGGCCGTGGCGCAGTCCCCCCTCATGAATTTCCTGGGCGACAGCAACCCCTTCAACCTGCTGCGCATGACGGGCCCCATCCTACGGGACCACCCGGGCTTCGGTGAGGGCCGCCTGCCTGGTACGCCGCCCCTCTTCAGCCCACCGCCACGCCACCACCTGGACCCGCACCGCCTCAGTGCGGAGGAGATGGGGCTCGTCGCCCAGCACCCCAGTGCCTTTGACCGAGTCATGCGCCTGAACCCCATGGCCATTGACTCTCCCGCCATGGACTTCTCGCGGCGGCTCCGCGAGCTGGCAGGCAATAGCTCCACGCCGCCGCCCGTGTCGCCGGGCCGCGGGAACCCTATGCACCGGCTCCTGAACCCCTTCCAGCCCAGCCCCAAGTCCCCGTTCCTGAGCACGCCTCCGCTGCCGCCCATGCCCCCCGGTGGCACGCCACCACCGCAGCCGCCGGCCAAGAGCAAGTCGTGTGAGTTCTGCGGCAAGACCTTCAAGTTCCAGAGCAATCTCATCGTGCACCGGCGCAGCCACACGGGCGAGAAGCCCTACAAGTGCCAGCTGTGCGACCATGCGTGCTCGCAGGCGAGCAAGCTCAAGCGCCACATGAAGACACACATGCACAAGGCCGGCTCCCTGGCCGGCCGCTCCGACGATGGGCTCTCGGCTGCCAGCTCCCCGGAGCCCGGCACCAGCGAGCTGACCGGCGAGGGCCTCAAGACAGCTGACGGCGACTTCCGCCACCACGAGAGCGACCCATCGCTGGGCCATGAGCCTGAGGAGGAGGACGAGGAAGAGGAGGAAGAGGAGGAGGAGCTGCTACTTGAGAACGAGAGCCGACCCGAGTCGAGCTTTAGCATGGACTCGGAGCTGAGCCGAAACCGCGAAAACGGCGGTGGCGGGGTGCCGGGGGTGCCGGGGGTGCCGGGCGCTGGGGGCGGCGTGGGCGGCGCTGCTAAGGCACTGGCTGACGAGAAGGCGCTTGTGCTGGGCAAGGTCATGGAGAACGTGGGCCTGGGCGCGCTGCCTCAGTATGGCGACCTGCTGGCCGACAAGCAGAAGCGCGGCGCTTTCCTGAAGCGCGGGGCGGGCGGCGGTGATGCTGGCGACGACGACGACGCGGGAGGCTGTGGCGACGCAGGCACGGGTGGCGCGGTAAACGGGCGCGGCGGTGGCTTCGCGCCAGGCGCTGAGCCCTTCCCAGGTCTCTTCCCGCGCAAGCCGGCGCCGCTACCCAGCCCCGGGCTCAACAGCGCAGCCAAGCGCATCAAGGTGGAGAAGGACCTGGAGCTGCCGCCCGCTGCGCTCATCCCGTCCGAGAACGTGTACTCACAGTGGCTCGTGGGCTACGCGGCGTCACGGCACTTCATGAAGGACCCCTTCCTGGGCTTCACGGACGCGCGCCAGTCGCCCTTCGCCACGTCGTCCGAGCACTCATCCGAGAATGGCAGCCTGCGCTTCTCCACACCGCCCGGTGACCTGCTGGACGGCGGTCTGTCAGGCCGCAGTGGCACGGCCAGCGGGGGCAGCACGCCGCACCTGGGTGGCCCGGGCCCGGGGCGGCCCAGTTCCAAGGAGGGCCGCCGCAGCGACACGTGTGAGTACTGCGGCAAGGTGTTCAAGAACTGCAGCAACCTGACAGTGCACCGGCGGAGCCACACCGGCGAGCGGCCTTACAAGTGCGAGCTGTGCAACTACGCGTGCGCGCAGAGCAGCAAGCTCACGCGCCACATGAAGACGCACGGGCAGATCGGCAAGGAGGTGTACCGCTGCGACATCTGCCAGATGCCCTTCAGCGTCTACAGCACCCTGGAGAAACACATGAAAAAGTGGCATGGCGAGCACTTGCTGACTAACGACGTCAAAATCGAGCAGGCCGAGAGGAGCTAAGCCTGCGGGCCGGGCACCCACATCTGTACAGTGGAACCGTTGCCAACCGAGAGAATGCTGACCTGACTTGCCTCTGTGTCACCGCCACTTAGCACCCCGCGTGTCCCCGGGGCCCAGGGGAGGCGGCACTCCAGCGTAACCTGTGTCTGCGAAGTCCTATGGAAACCCGAGGGTTGATTAAGGCAGTAAAAATTGTGGAGCCTTTTAACTGTGCAATAATTTCTGTATTTATTGGGTTTTGTAATTTTTTTGGCATGTGCAGGTACTTTTTATTATTATTCTTTCTGTTTAAATTCCTTTAAAAGATTTTGTTGGGTATCCATCCCTTCTTTTTTTTTTTTTTTTTTTAAACCCAGTAGTAGCCTGAGCAAATGACTGGCGAGCAATGTAGAGGGGAAGCATATCTTTTAAATTATAATTTGGGGGAGGGTGGGGCGGGCGCTGCTTTTTTGAAATTTAAGCTAAGCATGTGTAATTTCTTGTGAAGAAGCCAACACTTAAATGACTTTTAAAGTTGTTTACTTTTTTATTCCTATTTTTTTTTTTTTTTTTTGTCCTGAAATAAAAAGTGGCATGCGATTTTTTTTGTTTTGTTCTGTTTTGTTTTTGTTTTGGGGGTGGGGGATTGGATGTACAGCGATAACAATCTTTAAAGTTGTAGCACTTTGTTTCAGCATTGGAGTGGAGATGTAGCACTGATGATGTCCTGAGTCATAGAGGCCTTTTCTGTGTTGAGTTCACCTTTCATATTACATAAGAAAAACTTTTAGTGATGATGTTGGGGTGGGCACCCCACAAACTCAGTGTCACCAGAGAAACAGTTTTTGAGGGCTACTCTGGAAAATGTCCCCAAAGCACCCTGCAGTCCTGCATTACCAGCAGATATTATCATTTTCTTGGAATGTTGGTATTCCCTGGGATGCTGCCTTTGCTATTTGCTGTAGATTAGGCTGAATAAAACCGGGCTAAGGGTACTTTTTTGGGTAGATGGGGTGGCTTGCAGTGACACAGAAAGGAAGAAACCAGCAGTGTTCTTTCAGGCTTCTTCTGGCTTGGCAGCTTCTCTCTTTTTATCACCCCCACCACATAAATCTCAAGTTGTATGTTGCTACAAGTGGTAACTGATCACTTCTCAAGCAGACAAATGCCCTGATGGTGAATTGAGGAAGTTAGTGTTTTCTCATTTGATGTACACGATGACATTGTAGGGATGGGAGGAATTTTGTGAATTTCTGTTCCTTTTATTGGATGAGCAGGAAAAGAGTTCCATTTGAAGGTGCCCAGCGCTACTTCCTAAGTAATTTTTTTTCTATCTCATTAGGTTGGAAGGTACTAAATATCAAACTGTTAA
This sequence comes from Loris lydekkerianus, assembly GCA_963574355.1. Classification (NCBI taxonomy): domain Eukaryota; kingdom Metazoa; phylum Chordata; class Mammalia; order Primates; family Lorisidae; genus Loris; species Loris lydekkerianus. The sequence goes on along the minus strand of CAUYPK010079844.1, from coordinate 19,131 downwards.
GATTAGACATTTGAATTCTGTTAACCCGCACTTTAAAGCTTTTGTTTGCATTTAAATTAAATGGCTTCTAAACAAGAAATTGCAGCATATTCTTCTCTTTGGCCCAGAGGTGGGTTAAACTGTAAGGGACAGCTGAGATTGAGTGTCAGTGTTGCTAAGCATGGCATTCACAATACTGGCACTATAAAGAACAAAATAGTAATTTATAGGACAGTTTTTCTACTGCCATTCAATTTGATGTGAGTGCCTTGAAAACTGATCTTCCTATTTGAGTCTCTTGAGACAAATGCAAAACTTTTTGTTTTAAAATGAAAAGACTTTTTAAAAAAGTAAAACAAGAAAAGTACATTCTTTAGAAACTAACAAAGCCACATTTACTTTAAGTAAAAAAGAAAAAAAAATCTGGTTGAAGATAGAGGATATGAAAATGCCATAAGACCCAATCAAATGAAGAAATAAACCCAGCACAACCTTGGACATCCATTAGCTGAATTATCCTCAGACCCTTTTGTTTTTGGGACAACGCTGCTTAGATATGGAGTGGAGGTGATTTACTGCTGAATTAAAACTCAAGTGACACAAGTTACAAGTTGATATCGTTGAATGAAAAACAAAACAAAAGCAATTCAGGAACAACGGCTAATTTTTTCTAAAGTTAAATTTAGTGCACTCTGTCTTAAAAATACGTTTACAGTATTGGATACATACAAGGGTAAAAAAAATTGTGTGTATGTGTGTTGGAGCGATCATTTTTTTCAAAGTTTGCTTAATAGGTTATACAAAAATGCCACAGTGGCTGCGTGTATATTGTTTTCTTTTGGTGACGGGGTTTTAGTATATATTATATATATTAAAATTTCTTGATTACTGTAAAAGTGGACCAGTATTTGTAATAATCGAGAATGCCTGGGCATTTTACAAAACAAGAAAAAAAAAAAAAAACTTTTTCTTTTCCTTGAAAATGTTGCAGTAAAATTTAAATGGTGGGTCTATAAATTTGTTCTTGTCACAGTAACTGTAAAGTCGGAGTTTTAGTAAATTTTTTTCTGCCTTGGGTGTTGAATTTTTATTTGAAAAAAATGTATAGAAACTTGTATTTGGGGATTAAAAGGGGATTGCTACACCATGTAGAAAAAGTATGTAGAAAAAAAAGTGCTTAATATTGTTATTGCTTTGCAGAAAAAAAAATCACATTTCTGACCTGTACTTATTTTTCTCTTCCCACTTCCCTCTGGAATGGATATATTGGTTGGTTCATATGATGTAGGCACTTGCTGTATTTTTACTGGAGCTTGTAATTTTTTAACTGTAAGCTTGTCCTTTTAAAGGGATTTAATGTACCTTTTTGTTAGTGAATTTGGAAATAAAAAGAAAAAAAAAAAAACAAAAACAAACAGGCTGCCATAATATATTTTTTTAATTTGGCAGGATAAAATATTGCAAAAAAAAAAAAATTTGTATGTTAAGTCCTATTGTACAGGAGAAAAAGGGTTGTTTGACAACCTTTGAGAAAAAGAAACAAAAGAAAGTAGTTAAATGCTTTGGTTCACAAATCATTTTAGTTGTATATATTTTTGCGGAATTGGCCTACACAAAGAACCCTTCACGTTGGGCTTCACTCTGAATGCCCCGAACCTTGCATCAAGGCTCCTTGGTGTGGCCACAGCAGACCGGATGGGAAATTCTTTATTCATGTTGAGTGGAAAAAAATGAGTTTTTGTAAAGATGTCAGTAACATTCCACAGAGTCCTCCCTTTCTGTAAGAGGCCATCTGTAAGATGTCATATGTAGTGAAGAGAGAGCAAAGGAGCATCTTCCTTCTCTGCCATCACTATGGTGGCAGTCACCACCATCACCACCCCTTCTCCTGCCCTTAAGAGCAGAAAGGAATGCAAACTGGGCTTCTTTAGTCCTTGAGAAAGAAAACATTAAGCAAATAAAAATGTGATAGAAGGAGCTGGTGTTATCAGCTCCGTATAGGCAAAGTACCTGCCACTGAGAGTGGTGGAAATGGGATTTCAGGAAGGAGACCCCATCTGAGCTAGGACCGTCTGTGCCAGGGAGAGTGTTGGCCTCTTGTTTTCTTCCCTGCTTTGCCGCTTTGCTCTCCAAAACCTACATTCCGTCAGTTTTTGAATGCGAGGGCCTGGGATGAATTTGGTGCCTTTCCATATCTTTTTCTCTGTCCTTTGCATTTCCTCTTCAACCTCTATCCTCTGTCCTTTATTCTTTATTATTTTTTTAAATTTCTTTCTCCCTGTCTGTCCTTTTCCTTCCTCCCTTCTCTCTCTCTCTCTCTCTTTTTTTTTTGTAAAGCCAAGTAGCTTTAAGATAAAGTGGTGGTTTTTTGGACAAGGGAATAATACATTTTTTAAAAAATACCTATATCAGGAAAGCCATCTTTTTATTTCAGGAAATGTTAAGAAACCATTATTTCAGGTTATGAAAGTATAACCAAGCATCCTTTGGGGCAATTCTTTACCAAACGCAGAAATCTTTCTTCTGGGAGCTTTTCTGTTCCATGTGATCTTTCCTCCTTGCCACTTACCTTTGCAAAGTTAAAATAAAGGGGGAGGGAATGGGGAATGGGAGATAAAGCTGAGATTTCAGTTTCCTACTGCTTGACCTAAAGACCCAGGGGCTGCCCTTCCTTTTGCATGCCTTGTTAAAGTCCTCAAGAGCCTCCTGTAATCATAAAAGCTAGCCAGCGCTCACCAGCTTACACAAAGTCACCAGAATGCCAGGACTAAGCCATCCTAAAGCACAAGGATTGTGTGTCTCTGTCACCTGCAGAGAACAGAGAATTTTATTTCTCTTTTGTGTTTAAAAAACCACCACCGAGACAGATGGCCCAGTGAGAGAGGCCTCTAGCATGGGTGACCCAGCCGACCTCAGGCCGGTTTCCACACTGCCACAACTTTGTTCAAAGTTGCCCCAAATTGGAACCCGCCACTTGCCATGAGAGGGTCTTTCATGAGGAGAAGAGGAGACTGAATTACTCTAAGCAAAATGTGAAACGTAAGGAAATTAGCCTTTCATCCCGGTCCTAAGTAACTCAGTTGAAGGTTTTGTTGAACACAGGCAAACCCGTGATTTTGGTGCTCTTTGTATCTTAGCCCTGCAAAGCAAAGTTACATTGATTTAAGTTGTTTGCATTTGTACTGGCAAGGCGAAATATTTTTATTACCTTTTCTATTATTGTATGAGCTTTTGTTGTTTACTTGGAGGTTTTGTCTTTTACTACAAGTTTGGAACTATTTATTATTGCTTGGTATTTGTGCTCTGTTTAAGAAACAGGCACTTTTTTTTTGTTATGGATAAAATGTTGAGATGACAGGAGGTCATTTCAATATGGCTTAGTGAAATATTTATTGTTCCTTTTATTCTCTGTACAAGATTTTGGGCCTCTTTTTTTCCTTAATGTCACAATGTTGAGTTCCGCATGTGTCTGCCATTTCATTTGTACGCTTGTTCAAAACCAAGTTTGTTCTGGTTTCAAGTTATAAAAATAAATTGGACATTTAACTTGATCTCCAAACCTTGTCCTTTTCTGTGTCTTTTAAAGATGGGGGACAGGCAGCTTATTTCCAAGGGTGCATTGAAGGTCTTTGTCCATTTCCTTCCTGACCCAAACCCTTAAGTCCATATTGGGGAAGAAGAGAGGAAATAATACAACGAAAGAACAGCAGTTTTCTTAACCCCTAAGGAGCAGTGTGATTTAGAACAGTGGTTCTCAGCCCTGGTTGCACATTGGAATCTGCTGGGAACTTTCAAAAATCTCAGTGCCTAAGCCACAACCCCTGACCAATTCTATCAGAATCTTAGGAGGTAGGGCCTGGGCATCAGCATTTTTTAAATGGTCTAGCTAATTCTCCTATTCTAGCTAAGTTTCAGTATGAGTGGTCTAAAAGAAAAAGCACTTGGCTAGGAATTACCAGACCACTAGTCTGGTGTAACTCAGCTAACGTTTCCTTAATACCTAGTGAGAACCACGGGGAGATGGGGAGAAGTCAAAATTCAGTGAGAAGGAGGCTCAGCTCCAAGGGTGTAAATGACTGATCCCTTGGGCAAGTCCCTTTGGTTTTTTCATTTACAAAAGGAGGTTGTTGGGCTAGACAGCCTTTCTGACCATCTATGAGTTTTAACAAAATCACAAAGAAGGACTTCCTTCTATTCTTGTGTGCTGGATGTTAACAGATTGGAAGAAATTTTCTTCTGGGATAGTCAATGTCTGCACTTGGCTCTTCCCAGTGCTGGGTCTGGGAGTGGAAGAAGGTAGGACTTTGTTCGTTCCAGCTAGTAAAACAGGAAGGTACTAGTGGTTTTCTCCATGTGAGCAAGAGGCAGAGTGAGAGGCAGTCCCTGAATGCCAAGGAATCCAGGATCCACTGCAGTTTAGCCCACTGTTTTTCTATGTTTCCTGCCCTTTAAGGGACAAAGATCATTCCACTCAAAACACTCTTGCAAACTCTCACTGGGCAGTGGCCATGAACCAGGTGCTAAGCTAGGCAGGCCAATTGTCTTCAGAAGGAAACTTCGCAAGAATGAAAATACCAAGCCAAGCTAGCTAAGTCTTGTGTGGGTTCTGCCCACAGAAAGGATAAGAGACACAAGAGTAGCATGTTCCAGGATGTCCTGTCTTCACCCAAGCAAGCCACCATGCTCCCAAAGCTGTGTCTAATCACCAGACAAAAAGTGGGGTTTTAACTCCAGCACCAAAAATGGGGTTGACAGTCATTCAGGAGACTTGCCCTGGTTCCTAAGGGCTCAAGAAATAAGAATTCCCAAAGGGGAAATTCTCTTTCTCTTTTCTATAGGTCCTGGATTCCAAGTCTTTTTCCCCAGTTGGCTTTAAAACACAGGTGTTTGTGAGTCTTTGTGTTTCTTTCTCACCTAGACATCTGTGTAGACAGCAGAACTGATCTGGTCAGTTACTTTCTGGTTGGAATACAGAGATATGCTCATTTGGGAGATACTCTCCATTTTAGGGATGAGGAGCAAAGTCCTGGTCTGAGTACCAGGAATTGCTTGGGATGAGTGAGTGAATACTCATGAATATCTGTCCTTCACTCTTACAGCCTGGCCACATTTGGGGTTTAGCAGTGGAGCAAAGGAAAGACTCAATTCAGTTCTCACCATTGTCCCATCAGTAACCAGCTCTGTGACCTTGAGTCAGTTCCTTCCCTTTTCTGGGCCTTGGTTTCCCCATCTGTAGGATGGAGGGATAAGGTGACCCAGAAGGAATCATTCTGCGTTCAGAGTTGAACCCTGATGAGAGTGCTGGATGTGCCCAGAGTAACAAGGTTTGATGGGAAGGTTAATGTCGGAAATGTTCCCTGTTTAGGTTACAAAAATCAGAGTGTGAATGGGTTCTCCAGAACAGAAAATCCCATGTTGTTGCTGTTTGTGACTCAGAATCTTCAGTCACTTGGCAAATCACAGGTGTCCATGTTTTCTGAGCAATCCTAATCATGGCTTGAGGCATCCCAACAGGCTGTGGAACATCTCACTCTTGAACTGTAGGTCCAGCAATTAAAACTAGAAAACATTCCTTTCTGCTTTGGAGATAAAAGTAGATGAATAGGACTTAGTGGTTTTCTTTTTTAATGTTAATGTGATGGAAATATTTAATGAGTCCTATGTAACTTTCAAGTCAGAGAAGATAAAGATTCTGACTTTCTTGTGTGCAGGTAAAGTCTTAGTCACTAATTGCCTACCCTGAACAATCTTCAAAACAATTTTATAGGATTCTGGTTACAGACCATCTAAAATGCCCTAAAGAATTCAAAATATAACAGGGTGTGCTCAGAAGTCAATTTAGTACCCAAAGAAAAGACTGAGCCAGATGCCAGGAATGAGCATAAAGGAAGGTCTCTGGCCTGGTCTTGCCCCCGGGAGGCTCTATTTATGGAGAGAGATGCTGAGAAGCAAGACCTTAGAAGAGAGTCATATGGGCTGTGAGGCCAGGAAGAGGGAGCATGAGTGAAATCGTGCTGTTTCTAGAATGATGAGTGAAGATTTGCTACGAGGATGACGAGTAGTAAGGGAGCAGGTGTGTGTCTTGCAGAGGATGTGACACTGGAAAGTGCACAGAGGTTGGAGAAGCCCAGTCAAGCCCTTGGAGATACAGAATCCTAGAGTTGGCTGGCGCCTTAAAATTTTTTTTAATATTTATTTATTTAATCATTTCCCAAATCCTAAACACAGCTACCTATTCATCCATCCATCCATCCATCCATCCATCCATCCACAAGGTTGTTAATTTAATAAACATTTATCAAAGGCCTATGCTCTGTCACAGACCTTACTGGGAAGCTAGAGAAAAAATGAGACTTGCCTCTGCCTTCCAGGAGTTTACCTTTCAGTGGTCAGGATGGGATAGCCATCTGTCTGTCCATTCATTGGTTCCCTAAGTCCCCTGGGGTTCTTCCTGAGTGGAAGCCCTGGGGATACAGTCTCTCCTGAGTAGCTGGGTAGGTGGTGAGTAAACAGAATATCTGGGCTCAGTCTTTTGGGCAGGAGCAAGGGCCCAGCTGGAGGCTGGAGGAAAACATCCATGTTCATCCTTACAGAGGAGGAAACCCAGTCCTTGCTCCACTGTGCCCAGCCATAGCCCAACTGCTTCCCTGTATTGTGGTTTATTCCTCCCAGACCATAAAAAAAAGAATTGCTTTTCTGGGATCTTTTCTATTAAAAAAAAAAAATCAAGAATAAAAAATGTCCAGTTTAGGACACATCCTAGGAAGTGAGCCCAGGATCCTGCCCAGAGGATGCGAGTGGTCCTTTATCTGTCAAAATGCCAAGACATAAAAGTGATGCTGGTATCTCACTCCTGGGCCAGGCCCTATAAGGCTTTTTTGGCTGAAAATGCACTGCAGGCTGCAGTTTGCAAAGGTGAGCCGGCTCCCAGCAAAACAAGGAGCTACTGAGGGTAGGAGGTGCCTTCATCTCATCTTGTCTTTTCCCAACCCTCCTTCCTCCTTCCTATCGGCAAGATTGTACTAAGTATCCACTCCAAGTCCTATGGTGGAAGCAATTGTGCAGTGCCAGTAGGTTGGTAAATTAAAGAAAAAATTAAGAGGTAGACCACAGGTGACATCCCCGATCCCCAACCACCTTTGGCACTTGGCACGACTCAGCCCCTTCGCCTGTGTGTAAAGTATAATTAAAGGTTCAGTTTTGTTACCTGTATAATGTTTCAACCACATTTCCCTCTTCCCTTTGGGAAGCTCTGGGGCATTGTGAATCAAGGGCCCAAATGATATGCCGACTATTTGAACTGGTGATGTCATTACTGGAATCCGTACTAAGTATACTAACTAATTAATGATTCCTAGGAAAGGAAGAGCTGGGTGCCTATAGTTGGTCACTTCAGCATTTCCTTAACTACTTTATTAATAATTTGCATTCTTTCTCATTTCACAAGATTCTGAGCAAACAATAGGAACCTTCGTATGATATAAATAAGGAGTGCAATCTCAGGATCAGAGAGATTAAAAGAGTAAGATGTATACGCTTAGATAAAAATATAGACTAGAGAGGGCCATCCATTGCTATGTTGAAGTCCTAAATTTGAATCTAAGGTTCTCGGTATCCAAAGGGGGAAAGGAAACAGACACACTGCGTATTATTCACACAGAGAAAACATGCCAGAGAATGACATGCATACCAGAAACATTTTGGAAACAGCCTCTTGTTCAATGATACACAAGTAAATGAGTGAAGGAGAGCTTACTCATTATGGAATATTTACATTTACCTAAAATGAGGGTGTCGAAGACTAAGTGCTTAGGGAAACTATCTCCAGAAAGGTATTCCTCCTACCTTGTCTACATTTTCAGGAAGTTAGTCTTTGTCTTTTCAATTGGAGATGAAATTCAAGTGAATGATGTGAGCCAGAAGTGCTCTCACAAATGTCATCTCTTGGAGCCATTTGCTCTGGCCAATGGTGACTTTCCAAGGTCCGTAAAGGTCTGCACAGACTCACCCCTGGGCAATGAAGAAATACCTTGCTTACCTCATGACCTAGCACTAACAGCAAAAGAAGCCATTTTATCTTTTAATCTCTGAAATAATTTGTTCTAGAAAATCATCCTAAGGAGGCTGTAATTCAACAAAATATTGAGCCACAGAAATGTTCACTGCAGCTGTATTTAGAACAGCAAAAGCCAGAGATAAAGAAGATGCCCAGCACCATATGATCAAATAAGCAAGTCAGAGGGTATGGATGCTATGTAATATTAGGCAGTCATCAAAAATAATGTTGCTGGAACAATTCAAATGGTATCAAAGAGCTGCTTATGATGGAATATTAGGTTTCAAAACAAGCATGATATAGGGTCTGTTAGGCCCTTGGATCTCGTGAAGACACATATGAATCAAATGCAGGGGAAGGATAGTGGAAGCTGTTTCTGGGTGACAGCATTGCAAGACCCATTGGGCTGCGTGAGGACAAACTGTCATAACGGGAGCCAAAGTAGCTTATCCAAGGAGAGAGAGAGGTGTTGGTGGCTTGGACTTAGATGGAAAGAGGTAAGAAGGAGGTGGTAAGAAGAACTGTGATTCACTATCTGCTTTGGGCACAGAGAAGAGCTGATAGTACTTGGGTGGGGAGATGAAGAGACACATCAAGGATGACCACAGGTCTTTCCTCCTGAGCACTAGGATGAATGGTCATTTATAGAGCTGGTGGAAAACTAGAGATGAGTGAGGGGTGGAGGGAAGAGGAGCAAAAGTTCTCTCTGGCATGGGAAGCTAGAGACACTAACTAGTTAATGCTGGCAATACCTCCCTCCCTAGATTGTTAAGAGAACTTAAGAATTAATATCCACAAAGCAGCGGCACAGTGCAGTCACCAACAGAACCACTCTCAATGCAGATTACCTGGGTTTATAACTTGGCTCTGCCACTTGCAAACTGTGAGATTTTGATCCAGTCAGGCAACCTGGTCATCCTTCAGTTTCCTCATCTGTAAAAATGGGAAAATAATAATGCCTACCTCATAGCGATAAGGATTCAGTTAATTCCTATTGGTAGATGTGCCTTTGTATCTGGTGAATAAAACGCTTGGAAAACTCTGAATACCCATAACTAGGCTTAAACTCTGTCTTCTTAAGGGGACCAAAGCTCAGGGTCTCACCAGAGTCTGCCTATGTTTCTTAGTAAGATAGTGTGGGGGAACTTTCAGTTCTGTCTGAATTTCAGTTCTAACCCTTATTTCCAGGTAGAACATCATAAGGCTGCCCTGGAGGGGTACATCAGTCCCCATATCAACATCTAGAACAAGGTTCACTGCAATGTTCTATTTTCATCTGCCTTTGATGGCTGTTGCTGGGACTGGCTACAAAAAGAATCATTGTCTTCTAGAAAGTCTGTCAACTATGGCCAATGAAAATAAGTAGAGAATTTGTCAAAGATGCTTTCCATTGCATTGTTTGGCATATGTTGAACCAGTCATTTTAGAGTCTGGCTTACCTCATTTCATTAGTCCAAGTTCTCTTATGTTTTTTCTTTGAGGACTCTCATGAATCTGATTCCTTGATGGTTTGTGAGTTCAAGTTGTGAGCTCATCTTTGTTGGTTTCTATTGGAGTGTGTCTGATGAGTCCTGGTTATAAAAATGTCCTTCAGAGCACTCTCATGACTCCTTCTGTCGGGGCCTCAAGCCTCTGGTTGGTCTGGAAAGGGATTGTAAATGTGGACCCCACACATCTTGGCCCTGTCCTGGAGAGCAATCCTCTTCCTTTACCATATCCTGTTGAGTGTAGCTTTCCTTGTCCTGTTTTGCTGATAGAGCAACTGTTAAAAGAGGGAGGGTGATTGGTGGGATTACACCTGAGGTGCATCTTACAAGGGTACATGTAAAACTTAGTAAATGTAGAATGTAAATGTCTTAACACAATAACTAAGAAAATGCCAGGAATGCTGTGTTAATCAGTGTGATGAAAATGTGTCAAATGGTCTATAAAACCAGTGTATGGTGCCCCATGACCGCATTAATATACACAGCTATGATTTAATAATAAAAATAAATACATAAAATAAAAAGGTTAAGGTTTTTGTGCAAGAGATTCCATTCCAGGTATGTGCACACATGGACTTGTGCCCATATAATCATTGGAACTCTAATTATGAGTTCCATTTCTAGGTCTGAAACCCATGAACTGGGGTGTCAGTTCTACTACTCAGGCTTTGATTTCTCTAGTTTTTAGGGATTCTTTCTTCTGAGTATGGATATATAGGCACACATGAATTTTTATATATGTGTGCATGCATGCATGTGGTGTATTTATATGTAAAACATGATAACAAATGTTTGTGACGTTTTATTCAATTAGACTCTTGTCACTGATTCATAGGACTTAGCACTGGGAAATGAATGTCTTTTTTTTTTTTTTTTTTTTTGAGAAAGAATCTTACTCTGTTGCCTTTAGTGGAGTGTCATAGCATCATAGCTCACAGCAACTTCAAACTCCTGGGCTCAAGTGATTCTCTTGCTTTAGCCTCCTGAGTAGCTGGGACTACAGGCACCTACCACAATGCCTGGCTATTTTTAGAGATGGGGTCTTGCTCTTGCTCAGGCTGGTCTTGAACTCCTGAGCTCAAGAAATCCACCTGCCTCAGCCTCCCAGAGTGTTAGGAGCCTCAGCCTTCCAGAGTGTTAGGATTATAGGCATAAGCTACCATGCCTGGCCTATGAATAACTTTCTTGATAAGTCAGTATGTTTAATTTTGCATTTGAATCACATAATTTGTTGCATTTCTCTCTCTTTTTTCTTGACTGAGACTGCCAGGAAGCTCAGTGCTAAATTTGATGTTCTGTATCTATTGAGATGACTATGTGGTCTTTGTTTTTGTTTCTGATTGCATGGTGATTCACATTTATTGATTTGCATATGTTAAACCATCCTTGCATCCCTGAGTTGAAACCCACTAGATCATGTGTTTTTTGAGGTACTACTGGATTTGGTTTGCTAGTATCTTGCTGAGGATTTTTGTACCTGTGTTCACAAGGGATATTGGTCTGTAGTTTTCTTTCTTTGTGTATTCTTTCCTGGCTTTGATATCACAGTGATACTGGCTTCATAGAATGAATTGAGGAGGATTCCCTTCTTCTCAATGTCATGGAACAGTTTGTGTAAGGTAGGTTGGCCAGTGCTTCTTTGTATATCTGGTAGAATTTGATTGTGAATTCATCTGGTCTGGTTTTTTTTTTTTTTTTTTTTTGGTGTGGGGAGTTTTTTTATTATGTTTCAATCTTGTTGCTCATTATTGGTCCATTTTAGTTTTCTATTTCTTCCTGTTTCAGACTTGGAATATTGTTGGTATCATAGCAGCTTTATTCATTTAAAATTTTTTTAGAAAAAGTTTTTCTGTTTTATTTATTTTTTTCTTTATTGTATCTGATTTACTATTTTGAAAGCCTTATTGTATATGTAATCTTATAGTAACTTTCTGAATATGTCTTAGAAGATGCTAAGGTAGAGAATGATTAGTAAACAAAGCCATCCCAGGACACTGCCCATGCTGCTGAACTTCCCTGGCTGTTAGTGGTCACAACTGCCTCGTGACAGCTCTGGTTTGCTAGATTATACTGCTTAGAAGAATATTGTATATTGTTCTTTGTCTTCTGATGAGCTTTAGATTTGGACACACCAGAGGCTGAGTAGGAATCTCAAGTCTGCCTCTTTTTTTTAATTTATTTTTTATTCAATCATAACTGTGTACATTTATGGGGTACAATGTGATGATTTGACGTACAATGTGGAATGCTTAAATCAAACTAATTAACATAACCATCACCTCACTTACTTATTTTTTGTGGTAAGACATTTATAATATACTCTTAGTTGTTTTGAAATGTACCCTTGCATTGTGCACATTAGGTGAGATTCCGCCAAATACCCTCCCTCCACTTGCCCTCCCCCCTGCCCTCCTCTCTCCCTTCTCTCCCTTCTTTCTTTCTGGACCATACTTGTGTTTTGTCATTCCTATGAATGTGTGCGTATATATTGGTTTCATAATAGTATTGAGTACATTGGATACTTTTTTCCCCATTCTTGAGATGCTTTACTAAGAAGAATGTTCCAGCTCCATCTAAGTAAACATAAAAGATGTAAAGTCTCTGTCTTTTTTAATGGCTGCATAGTATTCCATGGTATACATATACCACAATTTATTTATCCATTCATGGGTTGATTAGCATTTAGGCTGCTTCCGTAACTTCACAACAGACAATACCATTTTTTTGTAGGCAAGAGATTTGAACAGAAACTTCTCTGATGATGACAGGTACATGGCCAATAAACACATAAAAAAATGCTCATCATCTTATATCCTCAGAGAAATGCAAATCAAAACTACTTTGAGATATCACCTAATTCTAGTAAGATTAGCGCACATCACCAAATCCCAGAACTGTAGATGTTGGTGTGGACATAGAGAGAAGGGAACACTTCTACACCACTGGTGGGATTGCAAACTAATATGGCCATTTTGGAAAGGAGTATGGAGAATTCTCAAGGAACTAAAAGTTGACCTACCATTTGATTCTGTAATATCATTACTAGGTATTTACCAAGATGAACAAAAATCATTTTACAACAAAGACATTTGCACCAGAATATTTTAATTCATAATAGTCAACTCTGCCTCCCGCGCAATGTCCAGAGTCTGTAATCTCTCAGCTTCAGTTTCCTTATCAGTGACATGGCATGGGGACAAGGATCCTTCCAGCACAGACTTCTTATGTAGATCAAATAAGAAAATGTAGATAAGGCACCTGGAACATGGAAGATGCCCCCCCAAATTCCATTTGCCTTTCTTTTCCTTTTCCAGTTATAGCCTCCGTATTCCTAGAAAGTTCCTTACCCTATCCTATACCACTCCAGCCTCTTTGCTCTCTGCCTCCCACTTCCCATGCACCCCTACCTTTTGCAGAGGAGCCAAAACCACTCGCTCCTTCCCTACATTCTCCCACCGGGTGTGTGCCTGGCCGGGGGCGGGGAGCCTCGCTTGACTCAGGCATGGAGATACCCACTTGGCACAGTCCTGAGTGCCTGGCAGCTGAGCAGGGGTGGCTGGCATGTGGGGAGGGGCTGCTCTGGAGGAGGGCAGCAGCTTACATGGCCTCGGTTCCCTCTGCTTTCTCCTCTCTTTCCCATGCTCACTGCCTTGCTCGCCCTCACTCTCTCACCCTGTCTGGCTGTTTCTCTCTCTCTGAGTCTCTTTCTACCTCTTTCTCGAGCTTGGCCTCTGGCCACCTTCTCAGGGTCTTCTTTTGCTGGCACCTGTCCTCTCCTGCCTGCCCGTCTCCTCTCTCTCTTGCAAGATGCATTCAGGGCACATATCCCAGGAGCAACTCTCTGGGCTGAGACCTTGATCCCCTGCCTTACACCCCTCCCCGGGTCATTCCTGGGGCTCCAGGGAAGGACTGACTGTACAGAGGCCTGACTATCTCTTAGAGAAAGCCCTACAGGCTCCCTGAAGATGTCTAGATTCAGTAGGCCTGGGGCAGCCCAGAGTGTGTATTTTCAACACGACTCCTGAGAGGTTCTAGGACACACGCAGGAAGCCCCGTATGTGTGTGTGTGTGTGTGGGGGGGAGGGGGCAGTGGTGCGGTTGCTGAATGTTCATCTTGGGGCTGCCTCTGCTCAGCCCTCACCTTGCTGCAACAGCCTCTGGGCCTCATACTCCCTGTTCTTTTGAGGCCTCACTCCCAGGGAGATAGGCTGAGAGGCAGGGGCATGCTGTGGTGGTGCAGTGAGCAAGCCTGGCGCTTGGCATCTTCAGCCGCACGTCAAATTCCAGCTCTTGCCCTGCCCCCCCCCCCCCCCCCCAGGTGGAAGGCCCCATCCCCACTTGAGCCCTGTGAGTTTCAGCATGATGCGTCCTGAGGGCTTAAGCTCGGAAGCAGGAGGAGATTTGCCAAGTGGAGGGAACACCCTCCTGTGGGTTGTCTGGAGACCTGGAGAATCAGCCCTTCTTCCCGACAGCACAGTCGGAGTAGTGTGGCAGGAAAGGGTTTCATGCCAGGAAATGAGAGCACCAAGGATTCGTTGTGGGCTGCACAGGAGGCTTGGCATCTCTTTTGATGTGGCACCTACTTTCTTTGAGCCCCATAGATTCTGGGATTCTCTGGGGTTCATCTCCAATCTGGTCACCACCTCCACTCTGAGTTCTTCATGGGTTTTGGTTTTAGTCTCAGAGGGGCTCTAGAACCAGACCACCCTGACCTGGAGCCTCATTCAGCCTCTACTCGTCTGTGTGACCACTCTGTGCCTCGGTTTCCTCATCTTTGAAATGTAGATAGTAGCAGTACCTACCTCCTCCAGTTGTTAAGATGATTAAATAAGCTATGGTATGTAAGGTGCTAAGCACAGTATACACTGTAAATACCCAGTAAGCATCAGTGCAGTAGGGTAATTCACACCAGGGGCTTAACAATCTCAAAATTCTGATGACTTGACATAGTAAAGCTTTGTTTGTTGCTAATGCCACAGTCCCATAATGTGGTGATTCAGGGATTCTGGCTCTTTCTGTCTTGTTTAGAGGCTATCGTCTACAGCTGTGCTGTCCAATATGGTAGCTGCCAGGAACTATTTTAATTTAAGTTAATTAAAAATCAACATAATTAAAAATTCGGTTCCTCAGTTGCACTCTCCACATTTCAAGTACTTGATGGCCACATTGGACAGCAAAGTTCATGGCAGAAAGTTCTCTTAGATCAGAGGTTCTCAACCTGTGGGTCACGACCCTTTTGGGGGTCTCTTGCATATCAGATATTTACATTACGATTCATAACAGTAGCAAAATTGCAGTTATGCAGTAGCAACGGAAATAATTTTATGATTGGGGGTCACCACAACATGAGGAACTGTATTAAAGAGTCACGGCATTAGGAAGGTTGACAACCACTGTCTTAGATAGTGGTGCTCCAGAGTGTCCTTGGGGGTCTCTGCTGGGTCCTCTGCTTAGAGCCATTGGCAATGGAGGATGTGGAGGGGCACATGCAGGGGTCCTCATGGGCCAGGCCCTGGAGGGGTAAGTATCACTTTTGCCCCCATTTACTTGGCCAAGATGTGGTGACGTGGCCCCAGCCTACTCAGGGGAAACTGCAGAGTGTTTGAGTTTGGCATTCAGACCCTTCACACATGGATCCAGATTTCCTTCTGTCCATTTCACATGTTCAGTGTTTACACCCTCACCCTGGTGGGTGGTCCTGGAGGGGAGAGGGCCCTGGTTTCTGGAATACCTCTCAGAAGACAGTGAAACCTCCTTTCTAGAATTTCTAGTCAACTTCTCTTCACAGGTCTTGGTCTGAAATGCACCATGGGGCTACTCCTGAACCAGTTCCTTGGCCAGAAGAATGCCTTGTGCAAATTGGCTATGGTCATGGATCCATGTAGGAAGGGTGGAAGGAATGTTGGGGAGCAAATTACAAAGTCTCCCAGAGTGCCCTGCTTTGTGTCGGAGGCTCTGCTGGGCCCTGGAGGTGCAAATCCGACTGCAGCTCGGTTTCTGTTGCCAGGGCATTCCGAGCCCTACTGGGGGCCCTACCTTTAAAGGAGCAGATTCAGGACCCTGGCACACGTGAGGGTTAGTGGCAGAGCCCTCAGGCCACATTACACAAAATCTCTCAGCACTGTCCCACGTGACTTCATGAACCTTAATGTTTAAGGTTTAGGTGCTCTGATTTTGTGCTTTGTGGTTTATTGGTCATCTCAGATTTTCCAAAGGAGAAGGAATGAGTGTGTTGTGCTAATGCTTGTTTCTCTGTTTTTTTTTTTTTCATTCTGAGCTCCCAGGCTCTTTCCTCCTTGCTTCACCCAGCCATCCTCCCACACTTTTCCGAATCTGCCCCTACTGGGTGTTAACATTCCAGGTACCTTTTCACATTTCCCCCCTCATAATGAATGCAGAGTGCTCTATTCATTTATTTATTTATTTATTTATTTACTTACTTACTTTGTCAGAGGCGCCCAAGCATTTAGCAGTTACCAATGATCAACAGTACATTTTGCAAACAAGTAATAAATTTTAACAGCAATTTGTCTACGAATTGTGACCTTTTGATGATGTATTTGATTTTTCCCGAGAAGTTGAACTTCTTTGTCATCCAAGTTTGATTCATATTTTAATTTTTTTAAAAGCAAATGGTCTGTATAACACATTGCAACATTGAACTGATTGCAAATGCTATTTTGGTTGCAGTCAATATTTTTAATTTATGCTGTTCCAGATACGCAGGGAGCCCCCTGGCCCACTTTGCTAACAGCTGCAAATCCACACATCTCTGCCCCTGACATTTATACTTTGTAGTTTTCTTAATGTTATATGGATTGTTTTAAGGGAAGAATAATTATGCCAGTGCCTTTTAACGATGTACCTTTAACCAAAGATAAAACACATCCTCACTTCCCTTGATTTCCCCCTTTGGCCTGAGTATTGTAGACTATTCTTATGGAAAAGGTTGTCGACTCTTTGAATCCCCCAACTGGTGCATTACTTTGTGTTAATTACCTCAGGACGAGAGAGGGGCTCAGAAGCAATCATCTTTGTTTGTTAACACACCCTAGCTGCGGCACCACTCTCCATAAATAAAACATAACTGAGATTACAATGTCATGTTCCCTGGGACGTCAGACCCTGTAACTGCTCTAGAATGCACAAAACGTCCCATGGCAGCTGGGTTTCCCGAGATGCGGTGCAGTCAGGATGGCTTCTCATTCCTTGGTTCCCTCATGCCCACCAGGCCCTGCAGATCGTGTCTGCAATCCCCTAGTGTTGTTATATCTAGAGGCTGGCAAGAAGCTGACTTTGTTTCTCCCCTAATTTAAAAGGTTTAGGCTTACAAATATGCAACTGTAACTTTTTAGTTATTTGGAAAGGGTCTGAGTGGACTAACAGAATGAAAATCTGTGGTCAGGAATTTAGCAAGTGACAGTAGAAACATCCAAAGTGACATTAGATAGAGACATGAATTTATTTATTTATTCATGCCTGTGACTTGTTCCACACACATATACCTACAAAAAAGAGAGATGTTTGATAAGAAATGTGTCCTATATGTATATAATAAAAATATCTGTATAATGAAAAAAAGGAAATATGTTTAATAAATTAAAAGAATATGAACAATATGATTAGAGCAAATGTCAATTTGAATAGAACTGAAATGCAGACACCCATGGCACTGGATTTTATAGCTTGATTTGCAAGTTTGGCTCTGAGCTTCCTGGCTATTAATGGGAAAAGGGATATAATGAGTATAGTCATCAGGGGGAAAGGAGAAGTTCTTCAGAGGAAGCAAAGTGTTTCCTGGCACTTTAATCTGAAATAACTTTTTCTTTTGGATATCCTCATATGGAGTTGTGTTTCTCTATGTGTGGTCCATGGCCCACTAGTGGGAGGTACAAGACTCCTGGACAGTCATAAACTGATTAAAACTATAATTCAGAATCCAGTTCTTAACTGTGGATGATCCACAATCCCATTTATTTTGGTTGTTATATATGACTGATATCTACTTATTAGTAACTCACTGAGTTATTAAAGGTTACTCAAATATAGCTCTCATAAATTAAATTTAGAGCATTACTAGAGTATACTAAGGATGTTATTTTATCATCTATTTTTTGCCAAATACCTCGGCAAAGAGTGAAAATTTCTTTAATTTTGGGTGATTATGCTTTATTCTCACTGACCTATCAGTATGATCTTGAATTCACATGGGTTTCAATTATTTCTAGCTTTATATTGGAAAATATATTGGTAAAATAGCTTTTAGGTTTAATTTTCTGAATCGTATCATTTTCTCAGTAATTGCTTTGGAAAATGGAAATGGGTAAGATAAAGAAATGCAAGAGGCTGGGGGGGATTAAAGATGGCGGCTGAGTAACAGCTTCCCTGCAACTGGGCACGGTGAGTCTGGGGAGACAAGACTCCAGACATCTCCGGCCAGTGGGATCTGCTATGATCATCCCTTTGAGGATACAGGGAGCCAGCAAGGGACTTCTGGACCCCAGGAGGAGGACAAAAACAGTGGAAAACTGGCAAGTGGCTGCGTGTGTTCGATCAACCTAATCATGCCAGCAACGGTGAGTACAAGCAGCAGTGAGACTGCAAACTGGAAAGTCCTTACCTGTGAACTTGTTTGGTGTTCTTGGACTTGACGCTCAGTTGAACTGCCTGGGGGAGAGCTTGAGCAAAAGTGTGGAGAACTTTGGGCATTGTCTGGGGCCCCAAAATGAGCCACTAAGCTGGGCTCAGTGAAAGCCATTGTGTGAAAAAACTGCTCCAGAAAGCTCCGCCCTCAGGGTCCCAGAGCAAGGAATGGGCGGGACAAAGTAACCTAGTGACTGAGCAGCTTAAAGGCTGAGACTGAACTGCCTCACAGCCCTAATCCTTAGGAGCAGAGTGAGACGGTTTTGGCACACTGGAGCCTTGGGCTGTTGCCTTGGGTAAAGTGCACTGACATCACA
The DNA here is from genome assembly GCA_963574355.1 of Loris lydekkerianus. NCBI lineage: Eukaryota > Metazoa > Chordata > Mammalia > Primates > Lorisidae > Loris > Loris lydekkerianus. The sequence continues at coordinate 649 of CAUYPK010079844.1, read as the reverse complement.
GCTCATAGCAACCTCAAACTCCTGGGCTTGGCACCACCCAGACCTCCATAAGAGGTGTGCAGCGACCCCCAACCCGTGACCCGCACCCACCAGGGCTCCACATTCCCTGACCAGGAACTGCGGGAGCTACGCAACCCTGCGTCCCCCCTCCTGTGTCCTCCAAGCCTCCACACTAGATCATCCATCTGACCAGGGACTCTGGTAGCTGCGTACCCTCTGGAGTCCTCCCTGCCTCTGCGCAGAGCCCTTCTCCTGGCCAGAGACTGCTAGAGCCTTGGGTTCTCTGTGCCAAAGTCACTGGGTGCCAGGCACAGAGAACCGTGCGCACCACCCCCAGCCCTGTTGCTGAATCCGGGTGTGTTGCACACTGAAGCTGCTTCCACAACCAGAACTCCCTAACTAGAGCAGCCCCAGAGGAACTACACAGGGTCACTCCCTACAAAGATCCAGCAATAATAGAGTGATCCTGCTGGGGTATAATCTTGGAGAGACACCTCCCTAACTCCGAGGACGGCCAGAGGCAACGGTGAAAAGAAATCATGAGGTAAAATCAACAGAAAAACTCTGGAAATATGAATAATCAGAGTAGATCAACTCCCCCAAGGATCAATGGGGCAGAAACAGCACAAGACCCCATGCACAAACAAAT
>CAUYPK010079843.1:0-14502 GCA_963574355.1 Loris lydekkerianus | reverse complement strand
ATTTTCTTAGAGGAACCAACAGGAACATTGTCATGGGGGAGAATGAGTCACTATTAAAGATTTCCCAGGTGTTTTTATTTTTTTCTTTTATTTTTCTTTATTTTTATTTTCTTTCTTTCTTTTTTTTTTTTTTTTTTTTTGAGACAGAGCCTCAAGCTGTCACTCTGGGTAGAGTGCCCTGGCATCACAGCTCACAGCAACCTCCAACTCCTGGGCTCAAGCGATTCTCTTGCCTCAGCCTCCCAAGTAGCTGGGACTACAGGCACCTGCCACAATGCCCGGCTATTTTTTGGTTGCAGCGTCATTGTTGTTTGGCGGCCCAGGCTGGATTCAAACCTGCCAGCTCATGTGTATATGGCTGGCGCCTTAGCTGCTTGAGCCACAGGCCCCGAGCCGCCCAGGTGTTTTTCTATTAAAGCTTTGGCTAACTTTCTTGAAACACTCTGATAATAAGCAGATGTTTTTCTTTGGTCTACGAGAAAGTCAACAAGCAAAATGTCTTGAGCATCACAAAAATCTGTTGCCATGACTTTTGCTCTTGACTTTTTTGCTTGTCCTTTCACTGGACCACTTCCAACTCTTGGTAGCCATCACTTTGTGCTTTGTCTTCAGGATCATCCTGGTAAAGCCATATTTCATCTCCAGTTACAATTCTTCAAAGAGATGCTTCAGGATATTGATCACATTTGTTCAAAATCTACATTGAAAGCTCTGTTGTTGTCTATAGCTGATCTGGTGCAACAGTTCTGGCACCCATGGTTTGGAAAGTTTGCTCAATTTTAAGTTTTCAGTTAGAATTTAGATGGCTATGGCTGTTGTTTCTGCTATTAATCATCATTTCTCTCTAATTAGTGTGCAAACAAGGTTAATTTTTTGCTTTTAAATTGATGCTGGTGGTCTGATACTTCCTCTTCAACATCATCTTGTCCCTTCTTAAAATGAGTTATCCATTTGTAAACTGCCAGTTTCTTTGGGGCATTGTCCCCATAAATTTTTCCTAAAGTACCAATGATTTCAGCACAAATTTAATGTTTGTTCTTGCTTCATTTTTAGCAGAATTTATGTTCTGATGGGTGCTCTTTTCATACTAATGTCTTATCCTTCTCAGTGCCTCAGACTAGATCCTATTCAGAAATGTTTTAACAAGTTAGTAGGAGTTTATATTGGTGCAAAAAATTTTTTGAAGTCCATGCATTGTTTTTCCAAAATATGCATTTTTCATGAACTTTAAAAATAATCTTAATATATCAAGGCAGACTAGGCCCAGGTCCTGCAGTTAGGTGGGCCCACGTCCAAATAGGGGCTTCTTACTATATAATTGCCCAAGCCATAAACTCTTTCTGAGCCTTAATTTTCTCATTTTTCAATCAGGTTGCTTCGTGAAGTGAGATAACACATGCAAAGGTTATTGCTTAATAAACACAAGCAATGATTATTGTAAACTAAAATAAATAAGCTGTAAGCTGTATTTTCGGGTACAAAGTAGCTAATTTCTGTATTTTTGACCCACAGTTATAAATAAAACATATAACTTTTATTACATATTCATTCAACAAATGTTTATTGGGCACCTCCCATGTGCCAACGAGATGCTAAGAATACAATGGTGAACAAGAAGTTGTTTTTACTGTGGGTCTTAAAATACAGTGGACAGATTAAAAAAAAAAAATGGAAAAATCAGAATACAATGTGAGAAGGGTTCTGACAGGGACGGACACACTTCCACCCAGCCCAGATGCCAGGGCAATGCACAGACATGACCAGGTGTTCCAAAAAAGAGATGAGTTAGGAACACTTTAAAGGCTCCTGAAAGTAGGCAGAATATGATAAATAAATGAACACACATACGTAATGACATAATGAGAGGGCTTGAGTAGTGATGAGACCTGGCACTCACTACAGAGCAGCTCTGTCTTATCTGCAGAGATTGTTGGCTACAAATGAGATTTGCCAGCAAACTATTCATTAAAACAATTATATTATGAAGAAATAACCTGAGGACCTCAGCATTTTATATGAAAGGATTGTACCTACAGATATATCTAGACCAGTGGTTCTCTGTGGGACATTTGGCAATGTACGGAGACACTTTTTATTGTCAAGACTAAGGGGCTTAGTATTCTTCCATTAGTATGAATACTAATAGACATGAATGAATGAAAAGAGCCCCTTAATTTTGATAATATCTAGGAGGAGAAAGGGTGTATTAGAAGCCTCTAGTGCATTGTTTTTCTTCTCTTCTCTTTTCTTTTTTTTTTGAGACAGAGGCTCACTTTTATCACCCTCGGTAGGAGTGCTGTGGCATCATGGATCACAGCAATCTCCAGCTCTTGGGCTTAGGTGATTCACTTGCCTCAGCCTCCCATGTAGCTGGGACTACAGGCACCCACCAGAACGCCCAGCTATTTTTTTTTGGTGCAGTCTGTCCTGGGGCCAGGTTCAAACTTGCCACCCTTGGTATATGGGGCTGGCACCCTACCCACTGAGCCACAGGCGCCACCCATATTGCATTGTTTTTCAACATGTTTTTATCTCACAGCACACTTGAACCTATAGTCAAACTTTCACAGCACACTTAAATTATGTTGATCAGAAAAAAAAAAGAATATACTTATCATACTTTGAACTTCTTTCAAAGATAATTCAATTAATTATCTTTAAAATGTTTTACAGCACACTGGTTGAAAAGGATGTAGCATGTAGAGGGGGTGCTGCTAAACTTCCTGCACTGTACAGGGCAGCCCTTTATAACAGAATTATCTGGCCCCTCATGTCAATAGTGCTGAGATTGAGAGATCTTGGTCTAGAGGAATTATGGGAAGAAACTAGCTAGATTAAAAACACTGAAGTTTTTAATCTTCTTAAAGGCATCAGAACAAGGGACTGATCTTTTGTATATGAAAGAACATGTATCCTCACTGGGCCTAAGTTTCCTCATCTAAGAAATGAGAGTATTGGTTAAGACGATGTAGCAAGGCCTTTCCAACTTGAAAAAAGTATGTGAATGAAATATAGTTACAGGGCCAGGGGCGGTAGCTTGCCCCGAAAACCTAGCACTCTGGGAGGCTGAGGTGGGTCGATTGCTTGAGCTCACAGGTTCAAGACCAGCCTGAGCAAGAGAGAGACCCTGTCTCTACTACAAATACAAAAAACTGAGATAAGAGGATCACTTGAGCCCAAGAGTTAAAGGTTGCTGTGAGCTATGATGATGCTATGGCACTCTACCCAAGGTGAAAGCTTGAGACTCTGTCTCAAAAAAAAAAAAAAAAAGAAAAGAAAAGAAAAGAAAAGAAAAACAAGTATATATGTAATTACAGACATAAGATGCAATTAACATGGGGCTATAAGATAGAGGGGTGGTGGTCGGTTCAGGCACTAATCTGTCTGCATTCCCTCATCTTCCAGACTTCTCTTGGCATCCTTTTATCAAAACTTGATGGAATATCTTCTATGGGCAAGGCACTATGTTAGGTGTTAGAGGGTCCAAAGAGGAATTAGATATGATTCTTGCCCTTGAGTTACCCACAATATGGGAAGATGGAAGGCTAGGCGCTTTGCATCCCATTTCTTATGCCTATTTCTCAGGCAACAGAACAGAAGCTCAGGAAAGTTAAGCAGTTTGTCCACAGTCAGAGAATGATGATTGTTGGAGCTGGGTTAAGCCCCTTGGCCTGTTTATTCTAACACTTGAGCCCTTTCTAACAACTCCAACTGCCTGGGCAGAGCCAAAAGAGCGGGAAAGGCACAAATAAAGATCTCTGAAGATCAAAAAGAGGGAGATAGTCCAACCTGGAAGGAAAACCAGAGAGCTTTCCTGGACAGGGGTTCTTCTAAATATCTTCCTAGTAACTTTCTTTTCTCTTTTAGCTCGCAGAACTTGACACATCAGCAGGGAACCTAACACAAGCCACAAGCCATCACAGGGGCCTTTGCAATGATGGTTCAGATTATTTTCTGATTCAGATTTTGATCTGAGTAAACAAATATCACTTAAAATAGGTGGATTTTAACTTGGAAATATTTTTGTTATGGCTTTATTTATTTATTTATTTATTTATTTATTGAGACAGTCTCACTCCATTAACCTGGTAGACTGCCATGCCATCATCATAGCTCACAGCAACCTCAAACTCTTGGGCTCAAGTGATCCTTTTGCCTCAGCCTCCCAAGTAACTAGGACTATAGTGTTGTGGTTACATTTAATATAACAAAATTTCTGCAGTAGACACAGCAAAGTCCCTTAGTAACAAGTACTTTCATCATCTAATTGTGGGAAGAGAGTACACCGATTACCTAGAAACAAATGTGAATATCTCCAACTCATAAAAGTGTAACCTAGGCCTAAAGGTAGTTATGACTTCTATTTTCCCCACCCTTTTTAGGACAGGGCCTCACTCTGTCACCAGAGCTAGAGTGCAGTGGAGGAATCGTAGCTCATTGCAACCTCAAACTCTTGGGCTCAAGCAATCCTCCTACTTTAGCCTCCCTAGTAGCTAGACAACAGGTGAATGTCACCATGCCTAGCTATTTTTTTTTTTTTTTTTTAGAGACAGGGTCTTGCTCTTGCTTAGGCTGTTCTTGAATTCCTGACCTCAAGCAATTCTCCCACCTCAGCCTCCCAGAGTGTAATCCTCCTAGGATTACAGGCATGAGCCATTATACTCAGCCTACTTGTACCTTTAACGCTTGAAAAGAGCATATTGATTTGTTCAACAGATAATTATGAAGTACGTGATATGTGTAACAGTGCACTAGGCATGCAAGGGCACAAAACAGAATCTAGGCAGGGAAATGAAACATTAAAAGTTAAATAACAACAGAAAGTAGTGATTCTCGGCTGGGAGAAATTTTGCCCCCAGGATTTACTTGGCCATGTTGGAGACACTTTTGTTGTCACTGAAGGGGTGCTGTTGGCATCTTACGTTGCTGCTGAACATTTGAGAATGCACAGGGTAACCCCCACAACAAAGAATTATACAGCTCAAAATGTCAATAGTGCTGAGTTGAGAAATCCTGATATAAGAATTACATGCTCACTGGGTAGTGCCAATTATGAGTGTAATAGAAGTTGAAAGAAGAGACACAACACTATCAGCTGCACCATTCAGGGACGGTGCCATAGAGGAGAAAAAATTATACTGAGTCTTTGAAGAGGAGTTAGGATCTAGGAAGGGAGGGGGACTAGAGAGAACATTCTGAGGAGGAAATATAGACAAAGTGCTGAGGTGGTGTGAGCTAGGAGGCCACCCTGGGTGGCATATCACTGTCATTCCACAGCCTGTGAGTTGGGCCAGGCAGGTAATGTTACCTCCATGCAACAGAAACTAAAGCATAGGAAGCTTGAGAGAATGTTCTGTGATCATCCCAGAGCTGGGGTTAGAAGCCAGGCAACCTGTTGCCCAGGCCTGACCCTCCCGCAGTGTAATCTACCTCACGTGAGCCTTGACTTTCACCCTGTGCTACCAGCCAGCAGGAGCCAAATAGAACCTTCACAGGTATCACCCAAACAAAGACTTTCTTCTGTCCCACATCCAGCAGTCCTTCAGAATATCACGGTCTCTTTATTTGAAGGGCCACCCTATAGAAACATACACTTCCTACACAAGGAATGGAGAAAAAGGCTGATTGAAAATGCAATCACATCCTAAAGAGCACGGACACACAATTAGTATGGAACAACAGTGAACTGGCTGATGCAATAGCAACAGAACGGCTCTGATTGGCTAAAATGCAAATGAAGAAGTCAGGGATACGTCAGTGGTGGGGAGGGGGGAAAGGGAGCCAGGACAGATGGGTGTTCAGCATTGCCAGGGCAGGGCCGGTAGAGGAGAAACATCCCCTGGCTGGGAACTTCTCACTCAGACACTTTGAGGCAAAGGTTGTTGTAAATCTGAGAAGAAGGCAGCAGTTAAGATCCCTAGGGAATTATTACACAACTTCAGTTCCTGAAAGTCTATTTTGACTACCTGGTATCTCTATTCTCCATTCTGCATTTAGGGACCCTAAAGTAAAGCAGCCTGGAGTGTGTCAGAAAAGAGAGAAAAGGAGAATGAAGGGGAGGAAAAAAGAAAGGGTAACTGGAGGTGCTTTAGGCCAGAGGGGAATGGGACTTGGGGAAGGAATCATTTAGATTGCTGGGAGGCTGCCTCCTACCCTGACTCCTGCTTAGCAGATAGAGACGACAGGCCCATGCAGGAGGCAGGGCTCCAAGTCTGGGTCTCTCTCCACCCCTGCCGGCCACCCACTTCCCCAGGATGGGGCTGATGGGAGGAAGCAGTGTCCCCAGCACCCCTCCTTGTCCCAGCCCTGATCTATATGGCTTAAATACAGTAGTCTCCTATTATCTAAAGTTTTGCTTTCTGCAGTTTTAGTTACCTGTGATCAACTAAGGTCCAAACATATTACATGGGAAATTTCAGGGATAAAACCAATTTGTACGTTTGAAATTATGTGTCTTTCTGAGTGGCAGGATGAAATCTCAAGCCATCCTGCTCTATCCTGCCCAGGTCATGAATCATTCCTTTTTCCAGCATATGCATATTGTCTACAGGTTGCACATTAGTCACCTAGGAGCCATCTGGATCATCAGATCAAAAGAACACACACCTAGTATATACAGGATTCGGTTTCAGGCATCCACTGAGAGTCTTGGAAGGAATCTCCCAAAGGTAAGTGGGGCCACAGTGGCCTGAAAGCTTTGCCATGCTCTGCCTAGCTGTGCATGCCTCTGCACCTCCTCTGAAGGAGAAGTTGGGCTCACGCAGAGCTGGGGCAACCGTGGGAGTCCCTGAAGGAGGAACGTCCAGGCCAAGACCCAGCAAGACCCCACTGCAGTACCCTCCCCTCACACCTAGGGGTTCAGGGAACACCAACAGCCTGTCTCTGAGGCCACAGTGCCCACCCTCCCTTGTTTTTATTTCCAATCATTTCCCAGTGTGGCCTCATAAGAAAAATGTAAGCAATGTGCAAGCTGCACTTTTCTCTTGCCTAAGAGGCCCTGACATTATCAGAGCAACAACAAACCCTGGCCTTCACCCCAACCCACTCTTGCCTCTTGCCCGGGGCTTGAAAGCAGAGGGACATGGGGTGCTGGTACTGCAGTGTTGGGCCTAAGACACCAGGGCGGGCCCCCAGCCTGGCCTGTGCATTGCCTGGCCTGGGAATTGCTGCGGGGGATATATTTTAGTCCAAAGAGTACCAGGAGGGCAGAAAGAAGAAGATGTTCCAGGTCCAGAAGGGCAATAGGCCCCCCCTCCCTGCCTGCCTAGGTCCTGCCTCCCCCTGTCTCCTGCCAGATCATAGGGCATAAACCGGCTGCTGTGTTTTAGAACAGAGGTAAGGGAAAGAGAGGGGGGACTGGAGTTTCTTTCTGGAGTGAAGGCCCACCATTGGGAGAAGTAGGGAAAGGGTAGGGTCCCAGCCCAGGGGGGGCTATTTCAAGCCCACCTCACTGCCCCCAAGCCTCCCTCCACCCCAGGGGTTGCTTCCGACTTGCCTGATCAGTTCAAGGGCACCTTAGGAGGTGGCACCTCCCACCTTGCTCCCAGGCCTTGAGACCCTCACAGTTCCCACAGCTGTTGTATCTCCCTCTTGCACCCACTGGTTCCAAGGGGATGCCCAAGGGGAAGTACTCATGTTCCTGTCCCCACCTCTCAGTCCTCAGAGGGGGTGAGTGGGTACCCAGAGTTTCCTTTCTGGAGACCTGGGCCTCCTGACTGACCCACAGCACCATCTCCCCTCCCATAGGTGTACCTGCAGCTCAGCCCAGAGCCTCCTGGAGGTAAGGGGGGAGCAGAGGCTACTTCTGCCCCTTGAAGTACAGGGATGGGGCAAATGCTCAGGCCAGGTGAGAGCTTGTTGGGTTCACAAGAAGCATCTTTCATGCTGCTATCACCCCTCCATTATAAGTCCTATGTGGTCTTTACCCCCACTGACCCAATCCCATTCCACCTCCCAGGCATGCCCAAGTGTGTGTGTGTGTGTGTGTGTGTGTGTCAGAGAGAGAGAGAGAGGAGGAGGGAAGGAGGATGCCCTAAGGCTCCCTCTCCACATGCTGATAAATGGCAAAAGGACATCACATTTGCAGTCTTGAAGCTCTGTGAGATACTGCCCTGTTTAGTTTCTAGCCAGTGAAATCAAGAATACTTCTCCCAAGACGGAGGGTAGTGTAGGACGTGGTCTGGAAAACTGCCATCACCACCAGCCTGTAAGAGTGGGAGTGGGTTCTATGGCCCCTCGCAGCATGAGCCGGAGGGAGGGGGGGGGGGGGAGTCGAGCCTGGACATCTGGGATAAGCCCATCATGTATGCTCCAAGTTCTGCCACTGCCCCACCCTGCATGCTGCACAGGAGCAGGGCCTGGCACTTGTCCTGGCCGGGGGTGGTTGCTCATGAGCAGACAGGGGCTTCTGCAGCAACTCTGTGCCAGGGACCTACTGTGGGAGTATGTCATCTTCCCCTGCTTGGGCCCTGTCACACTTCAGCCTCAGCTCACACATTTTTCTGAAGACCATCACTAGGATAGATCATATGAAATGTGGGGTGAGATAACAAATGAAGTAAGTTAATTGAAAATACTTCAAAAGAGGGCAAGAACTACACAAACACAAGTCATTATTCGTACTCTTTTCATGATCAAGGAGTATCACAGAGGTCCTTAGCAGATTGAGAAGGATATGAGAATTCGTCTAATCCAACTTTCCATTTTAGCAAGTGAGAACTGTGAGGCTCTGTGAAGTAAATGGATTTTTTCAGTGTTCACAGAGCAATTCAGCCAAAGCTGGACTCCTGGGTGTCTGGCTGTTCACTGAGCATGCACTATAATCACCGTGCTGTATTCTACAACATTAACAACCATCCTATGAAGAAGGTTAATTTTATCCTGGGCCAGGCGTGGTGGCTCATGCCTATAATCCTAGCACTCTGGGAGGCCCATGCAGGAGGATTGCTTGAGCTCCAGGATTCAAGACCAGCTTGAGCAAAATGAGACCCTGTCCCCATTAAAAATAGAAAAATTAGCCGGGCACTGTGGCAGGTGCTTATAGTCCCAGCTACCGGGGGGGCTGAGGCAGGAGGATAGCTTGAGCCCAGGAGTTTGAGGTTGCTGTGAGCTAGACTGACATCCCCAGCACTCTAACCTGAGCAACAGAGTGAGACTCTATATCCCCCCCCAAAACAAAAACAAAAACAAAAACAAAACAAATTATAGTTGAAGAAACTGGCTGAGAAAAAAATGTTTAAATTCACTTTAAAATGTTCAAATATAACTCACATCCCATAGAATTCAGTATTTTAAAGTGTATAATTCACTAGTTCTTAGCATATTCACAAGGTTTACAACCCTTACTACTAATTCCACAACATTCTTTTCACCCCAAAAAGAAGCCCTACACCCATTCATAGTCACTGTCTGTCCTTCCCCTCAGCCCCTGGCAATAGCTAATCTACTTTCCGTCTCTATGGATTTGTCTATTTTGGACTTTTCATATAAATGGAATCAAACAATATGGGACCTTTCATGTCTGGTTTTTAATTCACTTTAAATTTCTATTTACATACAATAAGACTCCCTCCTTTTAATATTCAGTCCTTAGTTTTGACAATAGATAGTCACGTGGTGGTCAATGCAAACGAGATATAAAACAGTTCTCACTACCTGACACTGCCCTTTTGTCATCAACTGTCCTGCCACCACCCCCCCCCCACTTTGACCCTCATCCTGGGAACCCTGAATGTTTTCTGTTCCTATAATTTTATCTTTACCAGACAGCGCTATGAATGGAATCACATCATATCACTCTTGGAGCCTTTTCTTACATAGGGAAGTGCCCCTGCAGTTCACTTGCCTGGTTTCTGCATCCACAGCGCCTGCCTTTTTGTTCTGAGCAGCAGTTCATTGCATGGATGTAGCAGGTTGTTTGTCCACTCACTAGCTGAAGGACATTTGGGGTGCTTTTCAGTCTAGGGCAATTATGAATAAAGCCACTATATTATAAACATCCATGGACAGGTTTTGGTTAAATGAAGATTTCATGTCTTGGGTAAATCAGAGTGGGCTTGATGAGGCATATGGTAAGCATATGTTTAATTGTATAAGAAACTGCCAGATTGTTTTCCAAAGTAGCCATACCATTTTGCACCCCCAGTTCCAGTTGCTCTGTATCCTTCCCAGGATTTGGTACTGTCAGGGGGTTTTTGTTTGTTTTCTGCCATTCAACAGGTGTGCTTTAAAAAGTTACTTAAAGTCATACATATTGGAAGTGGCAGAGCTGAAATGTAATTGTACTTTGTCCATCTCTTCTCTTTCTACTACACACCCTGCTCCTTAAGCAATTCATTTACTCCACCTTAACTGAGAGCACATTGCCAGGGAAATACTAAATACACTCTACTAGTCAGATAGCCTGGGTTATCTGATGCTCCGCGCTCAACACAACAAAGGCGTATTTCTTGTGCATCCTGCATGTCCACTGTGGGTCAGATGGGGCCACTGTCAAACTCAGGATACTGGAGCAGCCACTATCTGGAGCATTACCACTAGCTGTGGCAGAGGGAAGAGACCACTGAAGATCTCACAAAGTCAATAAAATGCTCCAGCCTCATAGTGAAATATCACTTCCACTAACATCCCGTTGGCCATAACTATTGTAATCCATGGCCACACCCAACAATCACAAGGGGTCAGGGACCAGGGAGTGTAATCCTTTCAAATGGCTGGAGAGCAGAGAGGAGGAAAAATTGGGTGAACAGCTTTAATGTCTGCCATATGCATTAGAAATCACTGTTGATTATTCAGAAGGTACAAGGCAACATAAGTGGAAAGGGGTTTTTATAAACACGGTTAGAAGACTAACCCTATCTGAGATTTTCAACCCCCTTTTCACAGTTGTCTCAGAACGATTTGGCTGAGTGCAGAGACCCAGCAACTATATAGACAGGCCCTCAAGCTGCCCGTCTACCTAGATTCCGGAAGGATCACATGCCTTATAAACATGGTTCCCATTAAGTCTGGCAATAAATGGGCTGAAAAGCCAACGTTTCTGCCCTTTATTCAATTCACTGGATTCCTGTTAATCTAGTCGCACCCTAATTCTACTTCTTGGAATAGGTGGCAGCTATACCCTGAACCCCAAGGTCATGAAGCCACAGGGCAGAGCATGTGGGAGGAAGCAGGAAACTTTGGGTAAAGGAACTTCTGCATGGTCCTGCCTGAGGCCTTGGACTAGTCTCAGAGAGTCCCTCAGCCAAAGTTATTGGAACTAGAACAACTGAGTAGTGCAGTGAATGACAATGAGTATGGCAGACAGAAGGCCTGGCCGAAACTCTCCAGTCATCCCATGTGTAACCATGAACAGACTTTCTTTCTTTTCTTTCTTTTTTTCTTTGAGTCAAAGTCTCACTCTGTCACTCTCAGTAGAGTGCTGTGGCATCACAGCTCACAGCAACCTCAAACTCTTGGGCTTAAGTGATTATCTTTCCTCAGCCTCCCAAGTACTTGTTTGCAGTTGTCATTGGTGTTTTAGCTGGCCCAGCAGGGTTCAAACCCGCCAGCCTCAGTGTATGTGGTGGATGCCCTACCTACTGAGCTACAGGCGCCGCCACTGGACAGACTTTCTGAGTTGTTTCTTTCTTTCTTTTTTTTTTTTTTTATTGTTAAATCATAGCTGTGTACATTAGTGCAATCGCCTGTACCCATTCTAAGATGCACCATAGATGTGGTCCCACCCATTACCCTCCCTCCACCAAAACCTTCCCCCTCCCTTCCTTTTCCTTGGCCCTTTCCCCGTAGTGTTGTGCTATAGTTGGGAAGAAAAAGTATCCAATGTACTCAGCCCTATTATGAAGCTAAATTATAGCTTTCATCTGAGTTGTTTCTTTTTCCAGAAAATGAGGATGCTAGTAACCTCTGTTAACATACTGTGAGGAATAGCAGTTTGTAAAATGAAGCACTTGGAACACAATAAATGGTAACTATTATATTAATAATATTGCCCTTATACCTGGAACTAAACAGAAGCCTTGTGCCTTTCTGTAAAGTCTCTGCAGAAAGAGCTCTGGGAACCTGGAACTTGATTTCCCTTGACCTCAAGCTATGTTCAGAGTAAAAGGGTGAGGTATTATTGCTAATTCACTAAAACTGGTGCTTTGTCTCCTAACTATTATAACTATTTCATTACATGTGCATATCTAATTTGCATGAATGAATAGCCTAGTTTGAATATAGATGTAATAATCAAAGTCAAAATTAAAAAGAAGAACTCTAGAGAAATTTTTGCTAAGATCTATTGCCAAAGAACCATAAACAAATTAAAAATTAGCTTTCAGTTTTTACAATATACAGTCTTGATTCTGGTTTTAATTCCCAAGTTTTTAATTACTTTATGTATTATGGTACAGTGGCTAATAAAAATAAACTAAATTTTTAAGTATTCACTTAGACAAATTGGTTTGGCTATACTTCAATCCATGCTGGGGCTGAGACAGGGCTGATCCTTTTTGGGACTCTTCAATACTGCAGTGACTCCTTATGCATGTGGGTTCTTGACCTTCACCTCCTGGAAAAGGGCCCTGAGTGAGCCAGGGGTATCCCTTTCCCTCTTCACAGCTGGGGTTGAGCAGGTGTCTCTACGATGCACAGACCAGCAGAGAACAGTGGTTTTCAGTGCCCTAGGTTTCTGGAAGCCTTTCCAGATTACTCTTTGAGGAAAGAGACTATGTCTGTTTCTAAAAAATGCCTTGCACTGGTACAGAACTATACAGTTTTAAAAAGTTTCACACTTATTATTTCACAGGTCATAATAATCTTGTGACTTGAAACTGGACACAAATTATTTTCCCCATTTTACATGGAAGAAGGGAGGTTAACAGTAAGTGACTTGCCCAAGACCACACGGAAAAGAAATTCTGGAACCTGGCCTTCCCATACTTGGATTTGGATCCTTTCTGCCTAGCCATAATAAAAAATATTACTTTTTTTTTTTTTTTTTTTTTTTGAGACCGAGTTTCACTCAGTTGCCCTAGGGTTGAGTGCTCTTGCATCATAGCTCACAACAACCTCAAACTTTTGGACTCAAGCCATCCTCTTGCCTCAACCTCTGGAGTAGCTGGGACTATAATCACCTGGCACCACACGCTATTTTTAGAAATGGGGGGTCTCCCTCTTACTCAGGCTGGTCTGGAACTCCTGAGCTCAAGCAATCCACCCTTCTGGGCCTCCCGGAGTGCTAGGATTACAGGTGTGAGACACCACGCCCTGCCTACTTTTATTTTTAAAAGAACTTATTTACTATGTGTTAGGTCTACGCTTCTCAACCCGGCTGCACATTAAAATCTCCTGGGGTATATTAAGAAGTAACCACCCCCCACTACCACCACCCCCAGCCTAGGCTCCTCTCCAACCAATTACATCAGCATCTGTACTTGGGTTCCAAACGTTTGGGTTTTTTTTTTTGTTGTTGTTGGTTCCATTGGGTGTTTCTAATGTAGCTCATCAAGTACTATTGTGTAGGGGCTTTATAAACATCCTCTCATTGAGACTTCAGGAGAATCCCATCAGCAGGGTATTACTATTCCTGTGTTTGGTGTGAGGAGACCAAAGTACAGAAGGGATAAATTGTCCAACTGATCCTGGATAGTCCCTGATACTAAAATTCCCAAACTGTTCACTAAAGTGCTCCAAGTCCACAGTGAACTCAGGGATTCCAATGCTAGAGAAAATGTTTCAGGGAAACACCGCGCAGTACTTGGCATTTGCCGGACACCGTGCGAGTTACTACACTAGTTTACGGTAGTTCACCATTTCTACAGTAGATGGCGCTACATTCCGGCCAATGAATGTCTTTGCAAACCTGGGTTTTTCAGCGTGAAAATCAGTGGAGAGGATATGAGTGTGGCGGTCTTCAATTTTATTCCAAAGCTGGAGAAGTAGTTCAGTGCCCAATAGGCACAGATATCTCATTAGTAAGTAATCGTGATAATTTTAGAATAAAATAAATGTTTTTTTCTTTCAATTTATATGTATTATTCTTTTTAAATGGCTAAGTCGTGAGGGCATAAATACTAATTATAGTGTTTGGACTTAATTTACTTAAAAAGGTAAATTTATGTTTTGTTTTGTTTTTATTGTTAAATCATAGCTGTGTACATTAGTGCAATCTCCTGTACCCATTCTAAGATGCACCATAGATGTGGCCCCACCCATTACCCTCCCTCCACCAAAACCTCCCCCCTCCCTTCCCCTTCCTTGGCCCTTTTCCTATAGTCTTGTGGTATAGTTGGGTTATAGCCTTCATGTGAAAACTATAATTTAGCTTCATAGTAGGGATGAGTACATTGGATACTTTTTCTTCCATTCCTGAGATACTTTGCTAAGAAGAATATGTTCCAGCTCCATCCATGTAAACATGAAAGAGGCAAAGTCTCCATCTTTCTTTAAGGCTGCATAGTGTTCCATGGTATACATGTACCACAATTTGCTAGTCCATTCGTGGGTCGATGGGCACTT
>CAUYPK010079841.1:0-10508 GCA_963574355.1 Loris lydekkerianus | reverse complement strand
TTTTTAAATTTTTAAAAAAAAAAAAAAAAAAAAAAAAAAAAGAAAGAAAGAAAGAAAGAAAAAGAAAACTCAGGAAACTGAGACCATGGATAGTATTTAATGATCAGGTAAAACTGTGGCTGGTTAATTGTTACTAACATCCCCCACTAATGTAAGAAGTTAATAAAAAGGCACACAGTGTGTGGGTTATATGGAAACTCTCTACTACATTGTAAACTGTTCTGTAAAAGTGAAGCTACATTATTTATTTATTTATTTACTTATTTTATTTATTTTTATTGTCGGGGATTCATTGAGGCTACAAAGAACCGGGTTACACCAATTCCATTTGTTAGGTAAAGTACCTCTTATAATTGGGTTCTTGCCCAAGAAGCATGTCACACTCCCATGACACCCCACAACCCTCCCACCTTCCCACACTCCCCACCATGTACTAGGTCATCAGTTGTCCTCATATCAGAATTGAATACACAGTATTCTTGAACTGAAGTTACTTTGAAAAACAAAAATTCTGTTGTTTATAATGTCACTCCAAAATACAAAAACATATCATTAGCAATATTGTTGTAGCTCCCTCAGTGTATCTCCTTAAATTCATTGAATTCTTAAACACTGAATTAACTATTATTGTAAATATTATTTGTCATTCCCTACATTTTATTTTTTCTCTCTACATTTGTATGGTTCAATACTGTACTTGTAAATTTTTTTTGTCTTCAAACTTACATGAATATGTTTAATGTATCCTTAGCTTAATGTGATCAGTAAGGACACAGCTGAACTAAAAAGTAACACCAAACGGATATGACTGACATCTACAAACCACTTCGGTCCTACACCTGCAGATTACACATGCTTCTTAAATTCCTATGGAACATTCACTAAGATAGACCGTATCCTGGACCATGAAACATACCATAAAAGAACAATGGGTAGCACTTACTTTCTCTCAGATCACTTTTTAGAAGTCACTTTTGACTTCTAATTAAATTAGAAGTCAAAAGATAACTGAAATGATAACTGTAATAGCCGAAAATACATGGGAATTAACCCACTTCTAAATAACATGGGGGAAAAACACATCTCCGGCTGTCTTCAATAACTTATAAAATGTGACACAATCATTGTCAGTAAAAAATAAATACGTTGACAAATGCTGAACCCATGAATCATTCACAAACAAGACACTAGACTATTACTCTGTGTATAATATAAATGGACACGTGTGACAGAAAGATTGAGGTTAAAACATACGTTATGACCTGAGCAACACGAAGATCTCACAAGGGCTGTAGGAGAAAACAGCTGGAAGACAGAAGACAGGCAGACACCCTGGGTGACAGCGCAGATGCGGTGGAGAAACGTCCTGTGAAGCTGCCCCTGAGCAGACGTCCCCTCCCCCGTGTACCCCCACTGTTCCCATCCCCCACCCTGCCCCGCATCCCCCACCCGCGTACCCCTCTCACCGCCCGCCACCCTCGCCTGCGCTCAGCCTCTGCTCCCCTCACTGCGCAGCTGCGGACCCTCCTCACCTCACTGCCTGTCCCTGCGCTCAGCCTCCAGGTGGAAGCCAGTTAAAAATCAGCTGGCCTAAGCTCTCAATTCCCATCCCCGCATCCCACCTGCACCTGCGGAGTTGCTGAGGCACAGGAACCTGACTCCCAGGTGCTGTGGGAAGTCTCAGTAAAGGAGAAGGGAGGAAAACAGGACTGTCCAAGGTCCCTGAGTCTGGGAGTCCCCCAGCCTTTGTGCCCTCTCCTCTCTCCACTGTGGCTCCTCCCCAGAGCCAGCCCATCCTGTTGATGCCCAGGGTCCTACCCAATAGCCAGGGACCATCCTTTCTCATTCTTTCTTTGAGACAGGCGGCCCCCATGGGCTGTGGTACCATTTCCAGAAACAATACACAGACTCTCTAAACCCCAGCAAGGGCTTCTCAGAGAACTGCCCTCTCTCACCTGCCCTGTCCCACCTTGGTCTTCTGCCCTTCCTGCTCCTGTTGTCCTCACACACTGCAGGTTCCAGTGGTCCTTCCAGTCCACTGCCCACTTCTCATGCCCTGGTCTGTGCCATGGACACATTTTTTCCTCTTCTCTCCCTCATTTCCTGGTCTCTTCATAATCTCCTCTGTGTCCCTCCTCCTAGAGGCCTTCTCTGACCATCCCCTTCCAGGTCTGAGGCCTGTTCGCTCAGTTCCCAAGGGCAGCTCTCCCACCTACAGTATTGATTTTGGAAAATTTCTTTCATACCCACTGTACAAAAATCTCAGAGAATATTAAAATGTTGTGCATGTTTTTCCACTGTGAGGAGGAGAACACATGTACTGGACCAAGTACATAAGATTCTCTGATAAACAAAAAAAGAGCAAGCATAAAAACAAAGTTTTCAAAATATCTCCCAACTGATAATAGAAAATATTATTTGCAACTCCCTCTTTAACAAGACCATTATATAAAAGTGTGTCTACTAGTAGATGTACATAGATATTTTCTGAGTGGTGGTTTATTGTACTTTTTTGTGGCTGTTGTTTTATGTTTCTGCTTGGTTTTGCTGAAAAAAAAAGCAATTTATCATTCACTAATCAAAGTGTATTACAAGGATGCACACCTTTATTATGGGCCAACAGTACCAGAACATGTCATTGAGACATTTACAAAAAGTAAATGGAAGGAATCAGAGACTCCAGCCAATACCCATACATTTTTGAAAAAGAGAAGATTGAACAGTGTTCTGAAATATATTCTTGCACATTAACAAAATGAATCATCTTTGTGTTTGGGAAAGGAAACTCAGTACATGAGGCACAGAAATTAATACACTGTGAACCTTTCAAATCAAAGCAAGCTAACCATATAAGAAAGGTTATATGAAACTGGAATCAGAAAAAAGCTCGATAGCTAACACACTACTCAGAAATAAAAACAAAGCAGGGGATTACACCTGCGCTGCATCTTACAAGGGTATATGTGAAACTTAGTAAATGTGGAATGTAAATGTCTTAATGCAATAACTAAGAAAATGCCAGGAAGGCTATGTTAACCAGTGTGATGAAAATGTGTCAAACTGTTTTAAAAAACCAGTGTATGGTGCCCCATGATCACATTAATGTACACAGCTATGATTTAATAATAAAAAAAAAAATATATATGCAAGCAGTGACTTGGTTAGGACACTGTTTTTCATTTTCATTATTCAAGGATATACTTTTTTTTTTTTTTTTTTTTGCATAATTCTTACTTTACATGAACTGTCATGAATACCCTGCAGGTTTAGTTTTAGTTCAGGTTTAGGTATTAATAATGGGATATTTTATGTAGTATAAATAACTTCTAAAAAATCCTACCTTGATAAATAATGAGTCTATTTATAGCCTTTAATAGCATCTGATATTGGGCATAGGCTTAAATCAAAATGAATTTGCTGCCTGGGAAGCCTTTAGTATGCAGTATACTTGGATACATTCCAGGGGTAATCAGTTTGCAAAATATTCTCCAATTTTTATGTGGTGGATTTAAATTGAGAAACTCCCTAAACTATAAGAGTTTATTACAGGAAAGTAAATACAACACTTATTTGCTAAAGGCAAATATTTCTTTAAGATGGAATATACATTTTCCTCTCTGTGGAACCCTTTTTTAATGCTTTATTTTTTACAAATCAAATTTTTTGCTTTTATTTATTTTTACAAAATGCTAAGCATATGAATTCACTAGTGAGAGACAATGGTTGAATGTGAGATTTGCTTCTTTATTCCTATTTCAAAGCTCAAAGGCCTATTTTTGTCTTAATTCATGAGAGACCCATTCATGGAATATCTAAACTACCAGTTAAACGTGTATCTCCATGCAGTTGGTATAGAATAAGAAAAATCTATAATTCTTCACACTTAAACCTTTGTGACTCACAATCATTTACTGAAAGATTTAATAACCTCACTTATTACATGGAAGGGGAAAAACACCTGCCAGAAAAATTCATTAACACACCAATAATTTTACTCACTTTTAGTAAGTGGTCAGGAGAAATCAAGATGGTATATATTTGACCACAAAAAACAATAATACTAATAATAACTATGTGAGGTAATGCATATGTCACTTAGCTAGGTTTAGTCATCTCACAATATATATATACTTCAAAACATATTGTACATGGTAAATACATACAATTTTAACTGGAAATTATAAAAAAAGGATTAGACACATTTGCATTTTAGCTTAAAATATAAACTGACATTTGCCTAACATTTTCAAATGAATCTGCACATCTTTCTACTATTTATTTTCATATTAGCTGCTTCTCATTCCCAGATACGCCCTGTGTAATTGGGATTAACTCCAAACTAAGCCTTAGAATTTATTCAAGAGCTACAGATGCCCAAGTAGGATAAGAAGCCTTTGAGAAACCCCCATCCTGTATAATCTCACAGAGCAGAGTAGAGACGTCAGGTCAGAGTTACAGATAACAAGATGAGTCTGAAAGGATGAGTTTGTCTCAGGTAAGGTAGAAAAAACTTTTCAGGAGAAAACACAACAAAAGAGAACTAGATAACAAATTAAAATCCAGGAATCTGAATGCAGAAAGGAGAGGAGATGACTTGTCAGTTATTATTTAAGGAGCTGACAGCATTAGATAAACAAATCGGGACTGTGTGGCCAGTGAGATGAGTTTGCCCCTTGAGGGGAACCGGCCTCTGAGAGGGTCTTGATAACCAGAATGACTCACAGTGGCCAACAAATAAAGCTCTTTGTGCATTTAAAGGCATGCCTCCATGAGGTGTTCTGTTTGCTGTACATGCACGTGTGTAATCTCTCCCAAAGAAAGAACTTAGTGTTCAAATTTCCATCTTTTTCAACACTATGCCATTACTGAACTTCAGACACACACAAAAAGGGGTCTGATAGTTTCCTTCAGGTCAAAATGTGGAAGGAAACTTTTTCTAACTTAGTGTTCTAGGTAAACACCATAAAACTTAGGACACTGACTTCCTTTCTACCTTTTTGCTGTCAATTATGAGTTTCACTTTGCCTGCAGAGAAATTTCTCATAACCATTTGCTTTCCTGTAAGATGGAATAACACATTTGACAGCATCCTCTGTGCCCTATTATTAATTTATTTTATTCACTGCAGTTGCACAGATTAAAACTAACTCCCTAGATGCATTTGTAGATTCTCATAGAATTCAATTTAAATTCAGCATTAATTAATGTGTCATTACGCATGTTTTTTTTCTGACACTGCATGATATTAAATCCTTTTTAAACTTTTAGTTGTTCTTCGTAATTTACATTGTTTGAAAATAATGTGTAGTGACATACCAGGCAGAAGTCAAATCTGAAACTGATTTAACTCTGTGTATTCCAAATCACAATTCATTTTCCCATTAATACACCAGAGTTGTCAACTAGAAGGTGTCTGTTATCCTGATTATAATAACAGAATTTCTATCACAATGTTTGTCACCAAACTTCTGAGAAAATACTTTTTTGACGTGTTCAAGCCTCATTCCTGTGAGAGAGATATTGCTATCTGTGAAAATAAAAGTAGATACCTTAGAAATCCTACTGCAGCAAAGAAGTTGGAGTAAGAATACATTCAATTACTTGTTCTTAGGAATGGATAAAGGGCTTTTTCATGTTTAACCATGGTCTAGTATTTTTTATGTGATATAAATCACCCAATCATTAAATTCAGAACATCTATATCGGGCATTAATTCATAGAGGGTTCTTCATGAAGGTCAATTCCTACTGAATATTTATGGCAGGTGTTTATGCTCTTGTCTAGGAAATCAGTAATGAAAACAGGTCATGTTAGCTCTGTATTGTACGAGAGGCGGGACTCAAGTAGGTGATACTGACTCTTACATTCAAGGGAATATATGTATGGCCAGACCAGAGTCTGAGTGCATGCAAATAACAATGGCATATAATATGAACAACACCTTCTTTTTTTTAAATTCTTTATTAACTCATGACTGTGTACATTAATACATTTATGGGGTACAATGTGCTGATTTGATATATAATGTGGAATGCTTACATCTAACTGATTAACATAACCGTCTCCTTGCTTACTTATTTGTTGTGACAAAAACATTCATACTCTATTCTTAATAGTATAGAAATGTATCATTGCACGGGGCCGGGGGTATGTAATAAAAAATGTATTATTGCATTATGCACAACAGGTTGGATCCAAAAAAAACCTTCCATCCTCCCATTCTTCTCCCTCCCCCTCCTTTCCTCTTCCCTCCTTTCTGGACTGTAGTTATGTTTTACCATTCCTATGAATGTGTAGGTGATTATATATACTCATTTCATAGTAGTATTGAATACATTGGATACTTTTTTTCCATTCTTGAGACACTTCACTAAGAAGAATATGTTCCAGTTCCATCCAGGTAAACATAAAAAAATGTGAAGTCTCCATCTTTTTATGACTGCATAGTACTTCCTGGTGTACATATACCAGAATTTGTTAATCTATTCATGGGTTGATGGGCACTTGGGTTGCTTCCGTGACTTGGCAATGATGAATTGGGCTGCAATAAACATTCTGGTGCAAATGTCTTTCTTGTAAAACGATTTTTGATCATCTGGGTAAACACCTAGTAGGGGGATTGCAGGATCAAATGGTCAGCCCACTTTTAGTTCCTTGAGTATTTTCCAAACTTCTTTCCAAAAAGGTCGTATTAGCTTACATTTCCACCAGCAGTATAAAATGTCCCCTTCTCGCTACATTATCACCAGCATCTGTAGTTTGGGGATTTTTGTGATGTGGGCTAATCTTACTGGAGTTAGATGATATCTCAAAGTGGTTTTCATTTGCATTTCTCTGATGATTAAAGATGATGAACATTTTTTCATGTGTTTGGAAGCCACTCACCTGTCTTCTTCAGAGAAGTTTCTGTTCAAGTCTCTTGCCCACATAGAAATGGGGCTATTTGTTTTTTTTCTTATCGATTAATTTGAGCTCTCTGTGTATTCTAGTTATCAGACCTTTGTCAGAAGCATAACCTGCAAATATCTTTTCCCATTCTGAAGGCTGTCCATTTGCTTTATTTACTGTGTTCTTGGCTGTGCAGAAGCTTTTTAGTTTGATCAGTAATATAATTTTGGTGTAGCTTCAATTGCCCGGGGGATCTTTCTCATAAAAAGATTCTCCCAGGCCAATTTGTTCAAGCATTTTCCCTGCACTATCTTCTAATAATTTTATAGTTTCGTGTCTTGAATTTAAATGTTTTATCCAGTGAGAATCAATCTTTGTTAATGGTGAGAGATGGGGGTCCAGTTTCAGTCTTCTACAGGTCTCCAGCCAGTTCACCCAGCACCATTTGTTAAACAGGGAATCTTTCCTCCATTGAATGTTTTTTGATAGGTTTATCAAAAATCAAATGACTCTAAGCATCCGGCTTCATCTCTTGGTTCTCTATTCTGTTCCATACATCTACTTCTCTATTTTTGTGCCAGTACCAGGCTGTTTTGATCACTATATATTTATAGTATAGCCTGAAGAATGGTAACATGATACCTCCTGATCTGTTTTTATTTCTGAGTAGTGTATTTGCTGAGATTTTTTCTGACTCCATATAAAACGAAGCACTATTTTTCAATCTCCTTAAAGTATGATGATGGTGTCTTACTAGGGACTGCATTCAATCTATAGATTGCTTTGGGTAGTATGAACATTTTAACAATGTTGATTCTTCCCAACCATGAGCATGGTATGTTCTTCCATTTGTTAATATCTTCAGCTATTTCTTGTCTCAGAGTTTCATAATTCTCTTTATGGAGAGCTTTCACATCCTTTATTAGATATATTCCCAGATATTTCATCTTCTTTGGCATTTCTGTAAAAGGAATAGAGTCCTTGACTATATTTTCAGCTTGACTATTGTTGGCATATACAAAAGCTATTGATTTGTAAGTATTGATCTTGTGTCCTGAGACGCTGCTGTATTCCTTGATCACACACCTTCTTATGCAACTCTTTTTCATTCCCACTCAAAAAGAAAAAGCAGACTTTGCAAAACATTTTGTCTTTCCTTTCTTTAACAGAGCAGATTATCTTTCTTTTTAAAATGTCCTTCCATTTTATGGGTACATAAAACCATAACTGTCACAGCTAAAATTTATCAAACATGCAAAGTATAGGATTAAATGCACAGTAGTCAGCGTTTCATAGGTGAGGCTGACAAAGGTATCTCAGGTATCTATATTCTTTCTGTAACAAAGGAATGAGAGCTACTGCAGCAAATGTGAAGGAATTGTTACTCAAGTTGGTTCACCTGAGCCACCTGTACTAAACACAAATTATACCATACTAAAGGTCATTATTGTTACTAATTAATCAAAAATAGTACATTAATATATGTTATTATAAACACATTTGACAACATAATTCCTCTAAGATTTCACATTTTAATACAATGATTAAAATTTTGACATTTTCGTGTACTTTTCCATTACTAAAAATTACAGAGAGTCTACCAAAATGTACAATTCTTATACTTAAACTACCACTACATTTAAAATAAAAGACATCTTTGTGATGCTTCACATTATAAAACTTCCAATATTGATTTTTAAAATATTAAGTAAATAATCTAATTGTATTTATGTCTCAAGATGATCACTACTTACAAGAGTCCTGAAAGCAGCAGCCTTTTGTGAGAAAAGGCTGAAAGAAAGAAAAGCAGGAATTGTTTTTTAGGTGATCCCTGGCTGTTTTCACATTCAGAGCCTGGAGTGATTAAGAGCCATAATTTGTTACAACCACAGAAGAAGAGACCATTCTGATGGGAATTTTGAGTAGTTTCAGATTCAATTTTTGCCCCAAGTCAGTGCAGTAGAATCTATCCAAGACGGTCAATTGATGAAGGGTATACTGAGCCTGGATGCCTAGGTGTAACTAGGGGGTTAGGCCTATCAATGTGTCTAGACTAGTCATTGTGAGTGAGCAAGAAGTGCTTTCAGTACAGTGCATCTGTACTGACCATGTGTCCAGATCATCAGTTCAGATAGTCCCTGAGTCCATGCTTTTATGTGTTTATTGGATGCTTGAGTAGCCATCATTGAAATTTTACCTGCATTATGACCTGCAAAATCTTAGCAGGAAATCTCCAAGCTTGTAATGTATACAGATACCTGTAAAGGTAGTAATACCTGATAACCATTCTTCCCCAGAGCACAGCCCTGGAGACCTGACTGCAGACAAGAAAATTCTAAGTTCAACACACTATGGTTCTGATATATAATTGTAATTATTTTGAATCCAGATAAAGAGAGGAGGAAAGAACAGCAGCAGTTACTCCCTATCAGCTAAAGAAAGCTATTGCCATCTTGTTTTGAAAGTTACAAAACAAAGGCATGGATTCTTGCCAGGTTTCTCTTACTTGCCTCCTCCAGATGGCAAGTTCTTCAGCAGCTGTGGGAAAGATCAGGGTTTCTCAGACAAGCTTTCCCCACCCCATCCTTGAGAAAGACATCTTTCTTCCTGAACCAATGCAGTGGAATCTATGCATTCAGCAAGTGTCTCTACTGAATTTCAAAGACCTTGTGGGTGAGAGGTGTATCTGTCCCTTCACAGGTTTGGGTAACTGGTCTATTAAATAATGATGGCATTGGTTAGTGCAGCTATCATCTGGTGGCTGAATTCACAGTCCCATATAGCACAGCGTTATCTTAGTTGGCCAGACAGTAATACAATTGGAGGAGGAATAATCACATACATTGCCTTACTTTAAACTTGCGTAGGCTTTCAGCTATATACTCTATTCCTCTTAGTTCTAAATGACAAATTGACTGGGGCAAATACATATGAGCACTAAAGAAATTTATCTGAAATTCCTGTAGGGAATTGAATTTGTGGCTCAACTGAAATAGGTAACCATTTCCATTTAACAGGCTAGAAAGCGCTATCAGGTGGCATTGTAATGTATGCTTTTTGGGATGACCTTTGGCAGTCTGCAGTGCATCCCGAGGCATTTGAGTGTACAATTAATGGTGTTGCTTTCTAGTAAATTTTTCTGTTACCATTCTCTGTGAATCAGGGGAATCAAGAGATCAATTTCTTATCTAATAGATTTTTATAAGCACTTATTTCACCTAGTGCAGCCGGGCCATCAAACAAGCAATGACTGGCGAAGGAGGAGTGGGGAGTATTTTCATGCTGAACATTTAATAATAATAATATATATTTTGTATCTGACCTTCATCTAGACATACTGAGGTACCAGTCATTGTGTATTTTATCTTTTTTAAAAGATAATTTAGCTTTTTCCAGAATAATCCTAAAGTTAATGTGCAGAATTATTAAATACAATGTATTAGAGTTGGCTCCTATATCTTCCTTCAGATTTTTTTTTTTATTTCTTTTTTTTTTTTATTATAGATAAAAATATGCACCATAGATGTGGCCCAACCCATCACCCTCCCTCCACCCAAACCTCCCCCCTCCCTTCCCCTTCCTTGGTCCTTTCCTCATAGTCTTGTGGTATAGTTGGGTTA
>CAUYPK010079840.1:0-16636 GCA_963574355.1 Loris lydekkerianus | reverse complement strand
TTTTTTTTTTTTTTTTGCTCAGGTTGGTCTCATACTCATGAGCTTAAGCAATCCACTCACTTCGGCCTCCCAGAGTGCTAGGATTAATAGGCATGAGCAACCTCAAACTCTTGGGCTCAGGTGATCATCTTGCCTCAGTTTCCTGAGTAGCTGGGACTACAGGTGCCTGCCACAATGCCTGGCTATTATTTGGTTGTAGCCGTCATTGTTGTTTGGTGGGCCTGGGCTGGATTTGAACCTGCCAGCTCAGGTGTATGTGACTGGTGCCTTAGCTGCTTGAATCACAGGCACCAAGCCTAGATAGGATATATTAGTTCAGATGTTTTTCTTAGATAAGGGAGAATTACACACGTGTAGTTACTACCTATGATCCTTTTTAAGTTTATCAGCCCTTTTCCCAAAATCAGGTAGGGTTTACACACTGAAGGCATGCACATTTGCAACAGGAGAGAAAGGTACGTCTACAATAAGCCCCCTCCCTTTTGTAGACAGGGGCCTGGGAGTAGTGACCTAGGACTGAGGTCTGCTACTGGTAGGTGACATCTGGGAAAGAGAGTTCTTGACTCCTTCTTTAACCCATAGAAGAGAGATAAGAAAGGTGAAGTAGGAAGAAAGATGAATGTGTGTGTAGGAAGAGTAGGGAGATCGATCAAGGTGAAAGTCAAAGAGGCTTTAGAAAAGAAAATGGCAGGGAAAGGGAGTCCAGTTCTGCCCACCTAGCTCTCAGCTCACTCTGCTTCCCCATGAACCATGGCCAGAGCTATCTTTCTAGAACACACCTCTGATTACCTCACCACCCTGCTATGAACATACACATAAAACCTTTGCTAGTAAAGCCAAGCCTCCTTAGCCAGCTAGCAGAATCCTTCTCAGCCTGGTGTTAATGTGGTGTGATGTGCCTCCACCCCACACACAGCCCCAGAGCTCCAGCCACAGCCAGCTCCTCGCTGCTCTCTTGAGTCTCTGCTGTGGCACATTTATTTTTTCTTTTGAATCTCTGCTGTGGATAACCATTCTTCTTGTCTCATCTTTTAGGATCCAACTCAGAGACCACCACTATCTGACACTTTTTCCTAATTGCCTTTTTTATCACATGGTATTTAATTAAGCTTAATTTAATTAGCAAAATTAAGGAGCCCTGCCTGGTGGTTTGGAGATGAGAGCGCAGGCACGTTGCCTTTACACCTTCAGTCCCCATCCCAAAGCGCGGCATAAACTAGAAGCCCAGGAAGTGCTTGGAAAAGGAATGGATGAAGAAGAAGTAGAAATAAGATAAAAGGAGAGGGTTGGGGGAAGTACACAAAGAAGGAAGAACAATCCTAAATTCAATCTGTCTTCACATCCATTGGTAGAAGAGTTGTATTGAAAAATTAAAAAATATCAGTGACTCTAAGTCTCCTCAGTCTCTCCTGTTGGGATTTACTTGAAAATACTTCAGGAAACAGGATGGGAAGGGTGAAGGAGAAATGTGATTTGGATTCAGTTGCCAGCTAGGTGTTGGTTGGAGAAAATAATGCCCAGTGGAAACCTATTAACAGCCTTCTGCCCCCTCTGGGGTTCATAATGCTGTGGCCAGGAAGGATCCATCTATTGAAATGGCCAGATCAAGTCCTGGACAAAAGTGAAAATATCTTCACCACTAAGGAAAATACAAATTAGGATTTATCATCCTGTATAAAGTCAAAAGGTTTTCAAATGAATGGACAGTCTCTAAAAATGGCTTTCAAAAGAAATAGGATCATTTCTAGTTTACCATTTCTTCCGTGATTCCTTAACAAAGCAATTTTTCTTTTGACACAGCCCCGCAGGATAGTGTGAGCAACTGCATCATTTACTTAAATTAGAAGTCCCAGCTTAGTCCAGGTCTGCATCTATTTCTACGTATAATCAAAAAATCAAGGCGGTGCCTGTGGCTCAAAGGGGAAGGGCACTGGTCCCATATGCCAGAGGTGGCGGGTTCAAACCCAGCCCCGGCCAAAAACCACACACAAAAAATAAATAAATAATAATAATAATAATTAAAAAATCAACCTAAACTTCCTAATCCATGGGAGGAGAGATTTAGAATTCAACTATATGCAATCTTTAAGGTCTATATAATGCCTAAAAGTTATCAATTCTTGTAGTAAAACCTATTTATTCAAAGATCATATAATTCAAAGTAACTTTTCTTGCCCTCACCATGTGTTTTTAAGATATTAAATGTCTAGAATATAAGTCAAAATCTGTTTCTTCCTGTTTGCAATGTTCTAAATTAAATTGAGTGTCACCAATTTTCAATTCATATACTGAAAGCTTAACTCACTCTCACGCTACTCTAAAAGAGTTAAAGATATTCCTTTAGCTACTGAGTTTAAAACCTGAGAAATCCTCTGTGATTATCAGGCATCAAATCAAACTATAATAATTAAAACAAAGCATAGCAAAAAAAAAAATTATACAATAAGGCTCGCATTTTAAGTACAGTCTATTTTTGATTTAACTCTTTGATTCTTTTAAAAACAGGCTGAACATAGAGGCTTAACATCCTCGAATGCTATAAATGAAATAAACAAGACTGGACTGAAATGTCACAGTAAACTCACAAACCAAAAAACCTTGATTACTTTTGAAAAACTCAAAGGGCAGCTTCTCTCTGCTGGAAAGGATTAAAACAGTCCAATTCTCTAAGAACGGCAAATGGTTATCTATGTGGTTAGGTCAGCACTCCTTTCCTTATCAACAAAGCAAGAAAGAAATCAAGCCCCATTGCATCATGCTGCCTCGGCTCATTTTCAGATACTGGCTGCCCCTTTATCTCCCAGAGCAATCCGGAGAGAGACCCACAAGCAGTCTAGCAGACTTCCCGAAAGCATCGATCTCAGAATCCCAGCCAAAGAGAGAACAGCAAATACAGCAGCCACAAAACTCATTAAGCTTTCACAGAAACCCTTAGAAGAGAATTCCGAGTACCTGGCCCCAGAATGGGGTGATCTGGGCTAGGTCATCTATCTCGGGGTGCGGTAGCTCATCTGGTCTCAGGGATTTTAGGTCTGCAGAAGTGTTATTATCCACAGTCCCAGTTTTAGGATGGCTCCGCTCTCTCACTTTCTCCCTCCTGGAGCCGCTACGGCCAGTCTGCTGGTGGCTTTGCACTATTCTGGCCACCACGTTATTAGCTCTTCCGCTCACCTCCATGTATTCATCTTGACACAGGCAAAATGGGAGGAAAAACAAAACCAGCATGTGCCAACAGACGAGCTGCCTCCCCAGCATGGTTCTCCTCTGGGCCACAGAGCCTCCTGGAGAAGACAGCCAGCCGGCCCCAGGAACGTGGTCTCCTCCGGCAAATGCCAGGGCTGGAGACGAGAGCTGCAGCGGCTGGGTGGTTTTATACTTTGGAGTGTAATAAATAAGGCTGAAGACTCGCCAGAGTGACAGGAGCCCTCCCCGCCAGGCAGAACAGCCCCCATTCATCACTTTCCCACACCATAGGCAGGATGGATTTGTGTGCACGGCTAGCAGTTGGCAGGGTTTATAAATGTCACACCTTGGCACGTTTTTTGTTAAAGTGTGAAGAAAACACACACAACCAGCTGGAAACAGAGAGCATGTGTCCGGTGATTTGCTTTCATGATTAGACACAGAAAGGCTGTGCATTCGTGGTCTGAAATGCCTTTTGGAAAAACCTATCCCTGCGCTTGCCAGGAAATTCAGGCTTAACTACATCAGTTCCGTCTGGAACAGTAGTGGGAACCCTTTCAGGGCAATCAAGAGAGCCCTTGCTCTCAAGCTGTGCGGTGGTTAGCATTTCCCTGCTTTGGCCCACTTCAAGGAACTCATTTCCCCTTCCGGATCCCAGCAGCAGAAAGCAGCTGGTTGCCTAGGTAAGAAACACTGACTGAATTCAGATGCAGAGCCTCTGGGTTTCACAAAAGTATTTCCCTGTCTTGGACTTTATTTCCTTTTCTCCTGAGTTTGTGAAAGCCACAGTTAAATCAAAGTTAACGGAGTCATTTGTCAGATGAAGATCCAACACCCAACTCTTTGTGTTAAGAGAGGGCTGTCTCCAGCTGCCCTTCCTTCTGAGATATTCTCAATTAAAATCAAAGAAGTGGAGAGCGCCCAACCAAACATGCTGTTCCCAGCACAGCACATCAGGGTGGAGAGAATGATCCTTTCCTTTGTTTCAGTTGCCACACTTTTGTTAATTTGGCCAAAAAGCAAATGAACATTTCTAACCTCTTCGTGGTAATAAATTGAGAGCATCTATTGCTTCTGCTTACATATGAGTTTATTTCTATCACTCATTCATTCACTTAAGAAAGCATCACTGGCCCTCTCTGAGGGTTAGAGAGATCCTGGGATTTTCAGGAGAGTGGGTGGTAAGTGTCTGATGTGGAGGAGGGTGGCACTGTGAGGAAGCCACGGCTTGGAGAAGCCCACCAGCTGGAGAAGAGGTGGAGCAGCTGGAGAAAGAGGAGAGGAGACAAGCTGCCAGCAGCTGAGAATCTGGGAACCCAGAGCCACCTGTAGAAGTGGCCAGAACTGGCCAAAGCTAGCCTGACCACCCCCACAGCTGCCGGAACAGCTGTGTCTAGAGCCCATGCTTATACATAAAAAGGGTCTGGGGCTGGGGATGGAGGGAGAGAGCTATTCTGTGAAATAAAATCTCTCTCGGCTGCAGTGTAGGGGCCTTGGAGGTTGTTGTGCTTAATCCAAGCAGCCAGTTCCCACCTTCTGGAGAGGAAAAAGCAAGGCCATCCCCACTCCCTAAGTCTGCCCCTGGGTGTCTAACAATTGCATGCCTGGAGGACTCTGAATTCCATGCTGTGCACTGTTCTGTTGAAAGGCAGATAGATCCCAGGAAGGGTGGCAAGGCAGGCTGTTATCTGGCATCGGTTCCCACTGAGGATTTGTGCCCCAGACCTGGATCTAGAAATGGGAGGGACGGTGCCTCTGTTTGGGAGGTGGGCAAGTAGACAAGCCTTTGGGGGAGGAGGTGGAAGGCAGGCTCTGGGCAACGTCTCAGTGGGGAAGCTCCCTCATCAGAGAAGCCCAGAGAAAATGCCAAAGGAGACCACAATGCAAGTTACAGCCCTGAAAACTAGGTCTCTGAATTGACAAGTTTTTTCAGAACTGTCTCTCCAGCTCAAGCTCAGGCCTCCGCCACAACACGGGCCATCTGGCTAAGTAGCTACACCTCAGCCTCTATGACTTCCCACTGCCTTGAGACTTCCCATGAGTGTTTTCAATCCTGACATCTATTCTAGTGGCTCTCAATCCTGGCTCCACAGGAGAAAAATCCAGGGAGCTTCTAAAAATATCAGTGCCTGGATCCAATCTGAGACCAATTGAGTCAGAGTCTCCAGTGCAGCCTGGGCCCCAGTTTTGAAAAAGTTCCCCTAGACAAGTCTAGTGTTCAGCCAAGGTTAGGACTCACGACTGGTCCTCTTCTTGACTCAAAGGAATAAATAATAACAATATCTCTAACTTGTTGGGCATTCACCATGTACCAGCAAGTCTTTTGTTTTATCTAACAGGCTTCTCTCAGCAAACCTATTACCCCTTCTTACAGATGAGCAAAGAGAATCTCAGGGAGGCAAAGTGACTTGTCCAGTGCTGGACTCCGCCCCACCCTCCGCGTGCATGCTCTCCTGTGCCTAGGGAGAAGCAGGGAAAAGCAGTGAGAGGCCAGTGGCAGAGACAGCGAGGCTGGTCCAACAGCTGCGAGGGGGTGGGGAGTGGGGGGGAGTGGTCAGAATCTGGGGTCAGAGAATGTTCTGGATTCAATTGTGTCCCCCAAAAGATGTTGAAGTCCCATCCCCTAGTGCCTGTGAGTATGACTCTTTTGAAAATAGGGTCTGTTAAAGTAAATTAACATGAAGACAGGCCCCTGCAGGGTCCCTGAGCAGATAAAGCCAGTTTGGCACCATAAATCACCTCAACTTTGCTTGACTTGCAAAAGTAAGCAAACTATAACTTGAGTTATTTTTTGTAAATGCCTATATTAAAGAAAAATGAAACTTAAACTCAACCAACAGAAGCTCTCCAATGGATAGACTAAGTAAGGCAACTGTATAACTGTAACCAGTCAAGTATTTTCTCTGCTTTACTTCTGTGTTTGTCCTATAAAAGACCCCCTGCCCTGTCTTGTGTTTCCTTAGTGGAGCCCCTGAATATCTTCTGGCTTTGAGCTGCCCAGAAATTGATCTTTGGTCAAATAAACTCTTTAAGATGTTGTTGTGCCTCAGTTTACTTTTCAACAGGTCATAATAGATGATCAACTTAAGATGAGATCATTAGGGTGGACCCTAATCCAATATGGCTATTCTTATAAAAAGAGGAAATTTCGACCCAGAAACAGACATGCACTCAGGGAGGGCACCATGTAGAAGAGGCAGGAATGCAGGTGATGCATTTAAATCCAAGGAACACCAAAGATTGCCAGCTAACCCTGGGAGGGTAGACGGGAGGCAGGTAGCAGATCACTTCCTCCCTGCCCTCAGAAATAACCAACCCTGTGAATACCTTGATCTCACACTTCCAGCCCCCTCCCCCCCTTCCAGATCTGAAACTGTAGCACAATAACAAATTTCTGAAGTCACCACATTCGGGACACTTTACTATGACAGTCTCAGCAAACAATGCAGACAGCACTTAAAAAAGAAGAAGAATAAACTCCAGACTTGCACACGAGAAGATGATAATCTGAAAAGATTTAGCTAGTTGCTCAAGTTCATGGCAAACCCTAGGTCAGGGAGGAGTCCACCAGTCTCTCAGTGAGGTCTCTTTTATTTCCCTCTAGTAATTTCTCATTAAATGCATTTTAAACTTTAGTATATTATTAAAAGTTACTTGTGGTTATTATTTTATAACTTGGGGTTATTCTCTGGGATGTCCTTGTATCTAGTTTTCAAAGATATGAATTGGATATAATTTCTTGCATCTGGATTGAATTTTAAAAACATCTATAATCTATGCCAGGTAAACTTTCAGGAGGACATGGAGTCTCGGTTCTGCACAGCTGTCTCTGGCTATGAAAGCTCACAGAGGATGCCTGGGGACATCACTCTCCTAAGATAAACTGGGACTGGAACAACTATTGTTTCTTGCTTGCTTTGGGCCCAATGGTCTAGCCAGGATGTTGGCACAGCCACCAATGTGAGCAGCAGAGGCACAGAAGCACATGAATATATATGTACAAACCTAAGCCCATGACTCAGCGTTGTAAGGCAGAAGCAAATATTTGTTTAGCTTTACAAGGGAGGCTGTCATGAGATGTGTAGGTACCCTGTGGCCTACCCCAAGGTGCTTCACTGTGGCCTGAGACAGAAGATCAGTTATGGTCAGGCCAAGAGACAGCCAGGAACTGTGTTAGACTGAACGTGGCTTTATATTAGAGCCAACTTAAAGAGCAGCTAAAGAAGGCATTTGTTTGCCTGCTTTTCAGGAGCAGTGGGAAGGAGACCCACCTCTCTCCTATCTTTTCCCACTGTATGACACTCAGTGAATTCTGAGATTCTAAAATCAAGGTTTAATTTCTTTGATTTAAACCAATTAGAGATTTGTTAAAATACAAATGAAATTAAAATATCCCCTGAGATGAGGTAGTTTAGCTGTATTGGTTGTTTATATCTTAACTTCAAAGGTTTTTTTCAGATCATTTCTAGAGAAGTTTTATTTGGAGAAAAATGAAAAGAAAGAATCAGAGCGTATTCAGAAAGGGATCATTGCCTCTAGATATTAGCTATTGCTATTTAAAGAAAAATAGTATGGGGCAGCGCCTGTGGCTCAGTGGGTAGGGCACTGGCCCCATATACAAAGGGTGGGGGGTTCAAACCTGGCCCTGGCCAAACTGCAACAAAAAATAGCCGGGCACTGCGGCAGGTACCTGTAGTCCTAGCTACTCAGGAGGCTGAGACAAGAGAATCCCCCTAAGCCCAAGAGTTGGAGGATGCTGTGAGCTGTGATGCTACAGTACTCTACTGAGGGTGACAAAGTGACAAAAAAAAAAAAAAATAGTATGAAATAAAATCATGGAAGAACATGAGAGGAAGTTGGTCAGTGGTGGAGTATTGTCCCTTTGATGGAATTATGTGGTTAGGGTTGGACCTCCCATAGACGAGAGCAAGAAACTCATTGTCAGTGTCCCAGGAATGGATATATCTCCAGGGCCAAAATAAGGCTTCCTGAGAGTGATGTACAACAACCAGCATCCAACTGTATTCATTTATAATTAAAAATAGAGCTCTCAAGGTGATTACATGTTTACTGAACAGTAAAGTCTCTCCGTAGGCAAATCTATGTGAGAAGCCAAATTCTAAGCAGAAACCTGTGTGATAAGCATGATTTTGTGTGTGTGTGTATATATGTGTGTGTATATAAGAAAGAGAAGGAGAATTTGTCAGATAGTATCAATGGCTGGCATCATCAAGCATTTGTTTCACTCAGAGTCCAAACAGAAACCACATCAGATATTTTAACAGAGAGAATTTAACATAAGAAATCATATAGCTAAGAGGTAGTTAACACCAGGAAGCAACAATGTCCTAAGGCTGGGGGACCAAGGGAAAAGTTTGATGTCATCTGAATTTAAAAGCTGGAAGAAGGGGCCCTGCAGACCTGTGACTCAGACTTCTGAGGAGGGGCCACTGACCAACTAAAGCTGGAACCTTCTTCAGGATACAATGAGATTAACTCTGGGAATACAGAAAGACATTCCCCTGGAACCACCTGCAGCCACCTGGTAAAGGGCCTTTGCTCAGACATCACAAAACAGCAACCAAAAGGAAGAGCAAATGTCTTCTGCAACTTCCCCTCCCCTACTTTTAACACCTTCTTCCAGCATCCACTATTAGTTGACAAAGAAGAAAAGTAACTTGTAGAATCCAAATCCCAGCACCCCAGGCCGGAAGGCTAACTTGGAGCTGAAATACAACAGCATGGTTTTGGTAACCTGATGCACCAATCTTCTCTCGAGGAATATTTCTGCCACAAGGAACAGATACTCCAGCTCCTACAACACTTGGAACTCATCACCCAAATTGGTCTGTCTGAATTCTCCTTTCATAAATTTTATTCAGATCATCTCCATTTGTCCTAACAATTTATGTCTTTAGGCAGAAGACAATATAATTACTTATACAAAAGCTTTCTTATTTCTGCTGGAAATGCCCAAATTGGATTTTGGGTATTCACAGACAATCTTCTGAGTCTTTCTCATATAGGCCACCTGCTAACTACATGTTAGGCACTGGTAGCTGTAGTTGGTTCCAAGTCAGCACTTTTCTATTCCTAGGATTAGCTTCATTGTACCCTGACAACTTTGGTTGGGCAATGCCCCCTCTTCAGACAGCTCCACAGGACCCCTTCTTCCAGCTTCTAAATTCAGATACCATCAACCCCTTTCTTCCCTTTGTTCCTCTAGCCTTAGGGCATAATGATCTTCTCCAGGGCTGGCCTGCCCAAACGCCTTTTGCTCAGTGAGAAACTGAGGTTGAAGTTCAACCAGGCTCAACCCTGATCCTGAAGAAGCCTGTAATTCTAAGCAGTTCCAATTCTCAGGAGCCCAGTTTCTGGTGGGCCATGCTACCAGCCTCCTGGTCATCTGACAAGGCAAACTGCATTCATGTAATGAAAGCAAAACAAGTGTTTTCTCAAAGGTCTTGCTGGGCTATAGCAAAATCCTGAAAGATCCAGGTTAATGCCTCAAAATGGGAGATTATTGTCGTCAGAGGTGTTGTAGTAGGATTCTTCAATGAAACAGAACCAATAGGACACATATACATATAGAAGGTGCCAATGAGACTCATACACATTTTAAGAAAGGAAAAAAGTTGTATTAAAATTGTAATACTCAAGTCATATTTGACTTCTACAACTACAAGAGATAGACAATATCATAAACAAGATAACAAACATCATTGATATACTACATAAATTGAGTATTACAATGTAATACATATTTTTTTCTTTTCTTAAAATGTGTATACGTTTTTTTGATGCCCTCAGTACACAGGATAGCTATAAAGTTTATGTGTAATTTAGAATAATACACAGGGACTTTAGGCCACTCTGTATATATGCATATATATATATATATATATATATATGTGTGTGTGTGTGTGTGTGTGTGTGTGTATATATATCTATATATATATATATATATATATATAGAGAGAGAGAGAGAGAGAGAGAGAGATTGGGTTTAAGGAATTACGTAATGTGAGTGTGAGGGCTGGCAAGTCTAAAACCCATAGGGCAAGCCAGCAGGCTGGAAATTCCAGAAAAAGTCAATCAGTGTTGCAGGCTTGAATCCAGAAACCATTGGAAGGCTGAACTATTTCCTCTTTGAGGGTCTTCAATCTTTTCTCTCAAGGCCTTCAACTGATTGGACAAGGCCCACCTACATTATGGGGGGTAATATAATTTATTCAAAGTCTACTGATTTAGATGCTGATTGCAACAAAACCTTCATAGCAACTGATCTGTCCTGGTATTTGACCAAACAACTGGGCACCATCAACCAGCCAAGGTGACGCACAAAATTCACATTGTGAAATGTAAATAAATAAGCCAGGAGAGCTGGGAATATTTGATGACCATTAAAGATAATCCAGTAATATTTGGGACTCTGGAATATTACTTTCTTGATATTCCAGACAAGAAGGGATGAGAAGTTTAGAATGGGCCTGTGGTGGTCACATCATCATCCTTTTCCCCCGTTTCCTTGGGCCCAGGCTTCCTTAGGGTTTTATAGACCTTCCCACCCCAAAGGGACAGTCACCTTCATTGCCTGCTAATCCTTCTTGTGGGTCCCTCTCTCCTAATCTTGTCTTCTTATCTAAAACACTCTCCTACTCTAGTCTTTCTTCACGATGCTTTTCCAGGCTTATTCAGACAATTCCATGATGAGTTCTCTCGCTATTACAATTACACGTCCATGCTAATCACTTAGCACTTGTCCTCATCCCTATGGCACACACTGTTTGTTAGGGCCCAACAACTATTATTTCCTTTTTCTCTTGTAAAAAAAATCTTGACTTCTTCTCTTTCTTGGGAACTGAGTCCTAATCACAGGAAGTAAATCATGACTGTGTTAAGGTGGTCTTCATGCCATCTGTATATGATGTGGAAATGTTAAAAGAGCAAGTTTAACTTCACTTTACTGTTTACTCTTTTTCTGTTACATTCCATTACCTTCAAAACTTGTTTGCCCTGCCATTGTGTAACTGTGAATGAATTCAACTAAAATTGTCAGTTACTCATAATTATATCCTTGGTGATCATCACTGCCCTACATTACCTTAGGACATTGCAGATTGTAGTTGTTTTGTGAAAAAGAACTACTAAGTGCTCTCGTGATCATAGCATTGTAAACTGACTAAGCCACTTCACTCTCATGATTTCCCCCAACTGCTATTTTTTGCTTCTGTAATTATGCATGCTTGCCTCCTAGAAAAGTTTTGCCTTATAAAAGCCAGAGCCTCAGACAACTCGGGCCTGCACTCAGAAACCCCATGTTGGGACACAGGGGCAATCACCGGCCGGCTCTCTTCAATAAAGGACTCCTCTTTAATTCGACTTGTCTGGTGGTGTAGTCTTTGGGGGGACTCCTGGGCATAACAACTGGTGTATTTTTTTTTTTTTTTTTTTTTTTGCCAGTGATTATTTTAGGCATTGACACTGATATTTTGTGGTATAAATTTACCTTTTCTGTCTCTTTCTTCCACTGAATACTGTCCAGTTTACATACAAAGTTGGACACTACAGCAAACTCTGAAGATGTCAGAGCAGAAGAATGGGAAGAACTTGGTCTTGGATGTGTCCACAAATGACTGAATCACAATCTTTTAACCACTCAACTGTCTTCTATATGAGGTAACGTATTTTCTATTGTCTACTTTTAAGGTGGTTAAAATTTGTCCTTATTGGCTATTATTTAATATTATCTACATATATGTCTTATCTTTTCAACTAGATTAAATATCCTTGAGAGAAATAACAATACCATGGCTATTGTTGTATAGAGTCTTGTTCTGCAACTGACACATAGCAAATATTCTATAAATAGATAACCTTACTTATTCAGTAAGTGGAAAATACAAACCAAATTTGTAGGTTAAGTATAGACCGATAAGCTAAAGACTTCCAGAGGACAAATAAAGCAATTATAAAGGGGCTAAGGGATTTATAGAGCTGGAAATCCCTAATTGGTGTCTCAAGAATCCTCCTGAGGAGGCAAGGTGCCTCTTCTGCCTGTCCAGTTCTTTTTTCTTCAAGAAAACCTTCCATGACTTCTCACAACAGAAACAATGCTCTGTATTTTTCATTTCACTACTCTCCTCCTAGACATTTTTTAGCCTCCGTTCTTTGCAGTTGAGGGTAGGTGACTGGATTCCAGCCAGTGCATGTGAGTGAGGCAAGCCACTTCTGAGCTTAACCTTTGAAAACATTCAGCAAGATTATGCTACTTTCCTCTCTTCCCAGACCAACTTTGGAGGCTGTGCACTCCACATGGTGGAGTTAGGATGACAGAGACTGGGTCCCAAAATGGGTGTAGGAGAACCCTGTGTTGACCCTTATAGAGTATGTGTAAAGTTAGTAAAGAATTTTGTGTGAGACCATTGTGCTTTCAGAATTAATCTGTTATCTCTGTGATTAGACTACAAATAGTCTATATAATGTCTTACTTAATCTACATCCTTAGTGAGAAGCTTTCTGTCTCGTATGTTCTCAGAGCACTAAAATATCTTCTTTGTCCTTAGTCCTTTCCAAGTGAAAATGTATATTCATCTCTTGCGTTCTTTTATTAGTGTTGTTCTCCCCATAGACCACATGTACATGCCATAATGAGATCTTTTATTTTCTCACTACTGTATTTTTAATGCCACATAGAGCTAGGCATGTGATAAAAGCCAATAAGAATTTGCTAATGAAGATGGATGCCTGCTTGAGTGCATACTGACTTTAGCTGCAGACCCACCTGAGTTTGAGTCCCAGCTCTTCCACTTTCTAGCTGTGTTCCCTTAAGCTTTATAGCTGTAATTTCCTCATTAGCAAAATGAGGTTCATGATATCTGTCTAACATGGTTGTTGTGAAAATTACAGAAAACAGTGTTGCAGTAAAACACTCTCTTCCGAGCACAGTGCCTAGCATTCACTAACTATCCATTATTACAGCTCAAGGATAGGAAAAGAGGGTAGAGCTAAAGAAAATTACTAGAAAAAAAAAATCAAGTCTATATAATTTTTTAAAAGTAATTCCTACTAGTGATTAACCAATTTTAAAAAGGGAGTTGAATCATTAAACTTATTATGAGGTTTCAGATCAACAAAAACAATCTCTTGTTTTTTTGCTTTGTTTTGTTTTTTGCAATTGGCTAGAAGAAATTTTACCACCATCAAATTCAGCCCCACATACCACAGGGTGTTAGTGTTCAGCAAATAGTGTGAGAGGCTTTTGTAATTTTAAAGATAAAAATTGCTTCTGTTGCCCAAAAATGTATTTGAAAAAATAAGGATGGATTTCTATATAGAAACAGAGATAACCACCTTGAAAGAATAAAGCTCTATGAATTTATGAATAATCCATGTAAAAACCTTGAGTCTGCCTTGAAAATTAATCATTAGATTCAGCAATAATGGGGCAGCTCTGTCTCTCCTGCTTTCATGGTTTGCCACAGCCCATTCCAGGACTCCGAAAGTATTAAGGAGCAGAATGTTTCCACATGAGTAATGCTGATCCCAGACACTCCACCCAAACCACAAAGACAGCAGATCTGGGATTGGCATCCCAAATACATTTCTTTATTCTGAGCCTTAAATTAGGCAGTAAAGAGGCGGCATTCTTGGATTTTAAGCCAGGAGTCCACCCAACCATGGCCCACTGGTTTCTGTCGGCTAATAGACATGGGTCTCTCATCCTGCAGAGCCACTCGCCTTACCCGCCTGCATGCCTTCCCACAGATCCAGGCAAATGTTCATGTTCCACAACTGTAAGTTCAGCCCCATGTAGGATGGATTACAGTACAAAATTAGCCAGTTTCTATGCACCTAACTGGAATGTGTATCAGTGCAGAGGTCAATTGTTTTATGAGCACTAAAATACACCTCAGGATTTTTAAGAAAAGTAGGGCCCACTGTAACTCATTTAATCCTTTCTTGCCCTGTTATGTTTAGCAAATAATGGCTCATGAAGAAGTCACATGCCCAAGGTCATATAGTAGTTAGTGAAAGCTCCAAACTAAAACATGGGTCTGCCTAGACCAGTGATTGTCACACGTCACAATGGATGACATGTGTATAATGAAATGCTGGTGCTGAAGGGAGATTAATGAATGGCTTTTGCTGGCTAGGTATCATTCAGGTGTAAGCTAGACTCAAATCCTGCCACCCCCATGAACTCATGAAGACTTCCTTGGTGAGGGAGAGTGACAGAGAAAGTAACAGGTAGAGTGAGGTGAAGAGGTGACTTTGGGTCTCAGCTCTCCTGCACTAACTGGCCATATGGTCTTGAGAACTTTGCTTCCCCACACTGCTCCCAGAAGCAGGCCTTTCAGTGACTAAGGGAGGGGGAAGGGGTTCAACAGGAGGAAAGAGATCTGAGCTGCTTTTATCTCCTTGTCCTGATTTGTTTCCATCTCTGGGAAAATGAATCTTAGTGCTCTGAAGTACTGCAGGGCTCTTGTATTAATCCTCAACATGGGAAAATTTAGCTGGGAAGAGAAGCTACTTAGGACAGGAGTGAAGAATGAGATAAATACATTTCTATCCCTCAATTCCCAGAAATTCGGATGTTCTACCCAGGGGTGAGCAAACTTTTCTATA
The DNA here is from genome assembly GCA_963574355.1 of Loris lydekkerianus. NCBI lineage: Eukaryota > Metazoa > Chordata > Mammalia > Primates > Lorisidae > Loris > Loris lydekkerianus. The sequence goes on along the minus strand of CAUYPK010079840.1, from coordinate 1,825 downwards.
AAGAGCTGCAAAATAAATATTCTAAGTTTTGCAGTCCATGAGATCTCTGTCTCAACTACTCAAATCTGCCACTGTAGCTAGAAATCTGCAACAGACAATACAGAAATGAATAAGCATAACTGTCCCAATAAAACTTTATTTATAAAAACACATGGCAGCCCATAAGCCATAATTTGCAGACTCTTGTCTACTCTGAGTCTGATCCTTCTAAGGTCTTCTTGACTGAATTGTGGATGGGATTGCCAGGGAAGTCTCTCTTGTTCTGTAACTCTTAAGAAAACCTATCAGCACATGGAAAGGTAGAATTAATTTAAAAGGATGTTGGTTGATACTTCTCAACAGCTGTGGAATCTGCTTCTTTTGTCTAGTTCATAGCCTTTCTATTTGTCTTCTTTTTGTTTTTGTCTGTAACTGCTACATCTGTATTTTTATCATCCCCTTTATTTTCCCCTATTCTCCTCCCTTTTCCATTTTTGATTATCATCATCACTACTCTTCTGACTACAGACTATAAAACATGTATATCATTTAGAGGTCTGAACGTAAGCAAAAGAAATCATCACAGGATAATTTAGGCAGAAGAGGCACATGGGAAAGTTACAAGGTGCTCCTAGAATTGACTAGCAGTTAGAGGACCTCACTTGGAAAAATGCAAGAAAGGGAGTTAGAAGATTCCACACAGGAAGCTGATAAGGCTGTGATGCCACAAATTCTTAACTGACCTTTTGTTCTTTGTCACTTATTTAAATTTAAAGCCCTGGATGGGAGCACCTGATTATCTGATCTAAACAACACTCTAAACAACATGCCCATGCCATTGCTACCACAGAGTAGAAGGGAAAGTCTCCAAACCCATGTTCTACACTGGGCAGTAGGGTGTTGACTCCCACTACTACTAACACAGTGGGAAATTCTCACCATGGGAAAAGGACCAAGATTTACATGGCCAACGCAATAACAAAAGTCAATCAGCAGATGAGGAATTCAAAGCCAAAGGTGAGCCTGGTATGAAACACCCAGTTCATATCTGAGGATTGATGTATAAGGGGTTGACTCTAAACTGACCACAGTATGGTCGCATGTTATTGCAACATGTGTTCTACTTATAGGCTCAGGCATGGGAGGGAGTGTAAATTACCAACCTAATCAGACTTACATTCCCTAGTTGTAAAAAGATTTTCAGTTCACAGGAGGATGCATAAGTCTACAGATTAATCGTTGACATGGATTCATCTTCCATAGGTGGTTGGTGGGTGATCCACATCTGTTTTCTATGTCCATGGGGACTTTGCCAATGCATTGAAACTCCAGGGACAGTTACAGTGCTCTGGTGGTTATGCCCATGAAAATTTCACATTTTCCAATACGCAGTGGGAAATTTGCATACATCTGTCTTCATCTCTGAAACACACAGCAGCTGGCAGACAGCTGCTCAGCCCTGGGGAAATAGGGCTCATTATCCCTGACACCCACCCCTCAAATTCTGGTCCTTCTGCTCAAAGAGCTGCAGCTCTGGATCACAAGCCACTCTGGGACATGTCATCTAACCTAGTCATTGTCACTAGAATTTCAGGAACCTCCCTTCTCCAATTTAGGAGTAGTATCTGTCTATTTCACCCTGAAATGCACAATTCTACACTTGTTCCAGAAAAACTTGATTAGTTTCCCAGAAAATGACCTCTGCTTTGATTGAAAATTATGCAAGATTTTTTTTAATTTATTTTTTTATTATAGATAAAAATATGCACCATAGATGTGGCCCAACCCATTACCCTCCCTCCACCCAAACCTCCCCCCTCCCTTCCCCTTCCTTGATCCTTTCCCC
>CAUYPK010079834.1:0-23283 GCA_963574355.1 Loris lydekkerianus | reverse complement strand
TATAAATTTCCCTCTTAGGACTGCCTTTGCAGTATCCCAGAGGTTCTGGTAATTCGTGTCTTGATAGTTGTTTTGTTCCAAAAATTTGGTGATTTCCTTCTTAATCTCATCTATAACTCATGTATCTTTGAGTATAAGGTGTTTAGCTTCCATGTTTTTATATGGGTATGCAGGTTCCTGTTCTTATTTAGTTCAACTTTACTTCCATGATGGTCTGAGAAGATGCAAGGAATAATTTCTATTTTTTTAAATTTGCTGAGGTTAGATTTGTGACCTAGGAGGTGGTCTATTTTGGAGTATGTTCCGTGGGCTGATGAGAAGAATGTTTATTCAGTTTTGTTGGGATGAAATGTTCTGTAGATGTTTGATAAGTCCAGGTGTTGAATGGTTGAGTTTAAATCTAAAATGTCTTTGTTTAGCTTCTTTTTGGAGGATCTATCCAGGATTGCTAAAGGGGTGTTAAAATCTCCAACTACTATGGAAGTGGAGGAAATCAAGTTGCTCATGTCTGTTAGAGTTTCTCATATAAATTGAGTTGCATTATGGTTGGGTGCATAAATATTAATAATTGAGATCTCATCATATTGAGTATTACCTTTAACAAATATGAAGTGTCCATCCTTATCCTTAATTATTTTGGTTTGTGTAAAGCCTATTGCATCTGCGAACAGGATTGCAATGCTTGCTTTTTTCTGCTTTTCATTTGCCTGAAATATAAATGACCATTCTTTCACTTTGAGTCTATATTTGTCTTTAATGTAAGATGCGATTCTTGGATGCAGCAGCTATATGGCTTGAGTTTTTGTATCTAGTCAGCCAACCTGTGCCTCTTTAGAGGACAATTTAAACCATTCACATTAATTGAGAATATTAATAAGCCTTTTGAGAGTCCGTTGGACATTTTTAATCCTTTTGCACCTGTGGAAGTTAGAATTTGATCAAAAATTTTTTGGGTGGGTTTACTTTTGTGGTGGAGAATTATGCTGGTCTTTATGGAGGATAGGTCTAAGAATGTCCTGGAAAGCTGGTTTAGTTGTGGCAAATTTCTTCAACATGTGAATTTCGTTGAAGTATTTAATATCTCCATCATAAATGAAGCTCAGTTTAGCTGGGTACAGGATCCTGAGTTGAAAGTTATTTTGTTTTAGGAGATTAAAAGTCGATGACCATTCTTTTCTAGCTCGAAAGGTTTCAGCAGAGAGATCTGCAGTTATTCTAATATTCTTCCCCTTGTAGGTAATGGTTTTCTTTCATCTGGCAGCTTTCATAATTTTGTCCTTCATATTAACTTTAGTAAAATTGATTATGATGTGTCTGGGGGATGTCTTATTCAGGTTGAGTCATGCTGGAATTCTGAAACTGTCTGCTATCTGAATTTCAGAATCTCTTGGCATGTCTGAAAAGCTCTCTTTCATAATCTCATGGAGAAGAGACTCTGTGCCTTGTGAAGCCCCTTCCTCACTTTTGGGGATCCCTATAAGACGAATATTGATTTTCTTTGAATTATCCCAGAGCTCTCTGAGAGAGTGGTCTATTTTTGCTCTCCATTTCTCTTCCTCTTTGAGGTTTGGGAGCGTTCGAAAACTTTGTCTTCAATGTCAGAAATCCTTTCTTCTGGTTGCTCCATTCTGTTACTGAGGGATTCTACTCTGTTTCTCAGATCTTTGAGGGATGCAACTTTTTGTCTAAGTTTCAAAATTTTTGGTCATTTGGTCTTTGAATCCATTGAATTCTTGAGATAACTTTTGGAATTCTAATTCAATCTTATTTGCTATCCAGATCCTGAATTCAATTTCTGACATCTCAGCTATTTGTTTGTGCATGGGGTCTTGTGTTTTTTCTGCCCCATTGATCCTTGGGGGAGTGATCTACTCTTATTATTCATATTGCCAGAGTTTTTCTGTTGATTTCACCTCATGATTGTTTTTCACTGTTGCCTCTGGCCATCCTCAGAGTTGGGGAGGTGTCTCTCTAAGATTAGACCCTAACGGGATCACTCTATTGTTGCTGCATCTTTGTCATGAGTGACCCTGTGTAGTTCCTCTGGGGCTGCTCTAGCTAGGGAGTTCTGGTTGTGGAAGCAGCTCCGGTGTGTCACCCACCCAGATCCAGAAACAGGGCTGGAGGTGGTGCACCCAGTTCTGGGAGTGCCTGGTGCCCAGTGATTTTGACACAGAGATCACTAGGCTCCAGCAGTCTCTGGACAGGATAAAGGCTCTGCGCAGAGGCAAGGAGGGCTCCAGAGGACATGCAGCTACCAGAGTCCCTGGCCAGATGAATGGGCTAGTGTGGAGGCTGGGAGGACATAGGAGGGAGGATGAAGGATTGCGTGTCTCCACAGTTCCTAGTCTGAGAATGCAAAGGCCTGGTGGGTGCAGGTCACCAGATGGGCATTGCTGCACAGCTCTCATGGAGTTCTGGGCGGTGCCAAGCCCAGGAGTTTGAGGTTGCTATGAGTTGTGATGTCATGGCACTCTACCCAGGGCAACAGCCCACGTCTCCAGTGTGCCAAAACTGTCTCACTCTGCTCCTAAGGAATAAGGCTGTAAGGCAGCTCACTCCTTGCCTTTAGGCTGCTCAGTCACTAGGTTATTTTGTCACGCACGATCCTAGCTCTGGGAGCATGAGGGCGGAGCTTGCTGGGGCATTTTACCCAATGACTTCCTGCACCCAGCTCAGTGGCTCAGTCTGGGGCCCCAGACAATGCCCAAAGTTCTCCACACTCCTGCTCAAGCTCTCCCCAAGGCAGTTCAACTGAGTGCCAAGTCCAAGAACACCAAAATAGTTCACAGGTAAGGCCTTTCCAGTTTGCAATCTCACTGTTGCTTGGTCTCACGATTGCTGGGATGATTAGGTCAGTCGAACACACGCAATCACTTGCCAGTTCTCCACTGTTTTTGTCCTCCTCTTTGGGTCCAGAATTTTCTTGCTGGCTCCCTGTATCCTCAAAGGGATCATTATAGGCAGATCCCACCGGCCAGAGATTCCTAGAGTCCTGTCTCCCCAGACTTGCTGTGCCCAGTGGCAGGGAAGCTGTTACTCGGCCACCATCTTTAATCCTCAGGGGGTCCGCAATATATAATTTTAATGCAATTCCTATTAAAGCTACATTGTCATATTTTAATGATCTTGAAAATATAATACTTCGTTTTGTATGGAATCAGAAAAAAACTTGAATAGCCAAAACATTACTCAGCAATAAAAACAAGGTAGGAGGAATCACACTACCAGACCAAAGACTGGTCTATAAATCAATAGTGATCAAAACAGCATGGTACTGGCACAAAAACGGAGAAGTAGATGTTTGGAACAGAATAGAGAACCAAGAGATGAATCCAGCTACTTGCCGTTATTTGATCTTTGACAAACCAATTAAAAACATTCAGTAGGGAAAAGATTCCCTATTTAAAAATGGTGCTGGGCGAACTGCCTGGCAATCTATAAAAGACTGAACTGGACCCACAACTTTTACCATAAAATAAGATAGACTCTCACTGGATAAAAGATTTAAACTTAAGACATGAAACTATAAAAATACTTAAAGAAAGTGCAACGAAAACTCTTGAAAGAATTGACCTGGGTGAACATTTTCTGAGGAGGAATACCCAGGCCATTGAAACAGTATCAAAAATACAGTACTGGGACCTGATCAAACTAAAAAGCTTCTGCACAGCCAAGAACATAGTAAATAAAGCAAGCAGACAGTCCTCAGAATGGGAGAAGATATTTGCAGGTTATACTTCTGATAAAGGTTGAATAACCAGAATCCACAGAGAAGTCAAATGTATTAGCAAGAAAAGAAAAAGTGATCCCATCACAGGGTGGGTGGGCAAGGGACTTGAAGAGAAACTACTCTAAAGAAGACAGACACACGATCTACAAACACATAAAAAAAAGCTCTTCATTCTAAATCATCAGAGAAATGCAAATCAAAACTACTTTGAGATATCACCTAACTCCAGTAAGTGTAGCCCACATAACAAAATTCCAAAACCAGAGATGTTGGCATGGATGTGGAGAAAAGGGCACACTTCTGTACTGCTGGTGGGAATGCACACTAATACGTTCCTTCTGGAAGGATGTTTGGAGAATACTTAGAAACCTAAAAATAGACCTGCCATTTGATCCTATAATTCCTCTACTAGGTTTATACCCAGAAGACCAAAAGTCACAATATAACAAAGACATCTGTGCCAGGATGTTTATTGCAGCCCAATTCATAATTGCTAAGTCATGGAAGAAGCCCAAGTGACCATCGACCCACGAATGGACTAGCAAATTGTGGTACATGTATACCATGGGATACTATGCAGCCTTAACCTTAAAGAAAGATGGAGACTTTACCTCTTTCATGTTTACATGGATGGAGCTGCAACATATTCTCCTTAGTAAAGTATCCCAGGAATGGAAGAAAAAGTATCCAATGTACTCAGCCCTACTATGAAGCTAATCTATAGCTTTCACATGAAGGCTATAACCCAACTATAGCACAAGACTATGGGGAAAGGACCAAGGAAGGGGAAGGGAGGGGGGAGGTTTGGGTGGAGGGAGGGTTATGGGTCGGGCCACATCTATGGTGCATATTTTTATCTATCATTAAAAAAATAATAATAATAAAAAAATAAAAAATAAAAAAAGGGGTGTTTGTACCTCAGGGACTATAAGACTTACTTGGTAAGAAGAATATTTCTGGGATTATTTTGAAGCCAATGGTTGTTTCTACCTCTGCCTAACTAGTTGTTTGGAGTAGAAATATCTGGCTTTGTGAGTATGGAGTTAATTTCTAAGGCTCTTTGTGTACAAAACTGACATAATTTGAGAGATCCATAGTGTGTGCTGAATTACTTTTCACCATCTCACCTTTTATTTTAACAAAGTCATCAATTTTTTTCCTCCTACAGTTGTATTTTCAGAATTTAAAGTGTCCTTTTCTTTCCATTCACAGAAAATCACAAAGCCTCCAGTACTTGACATCTGTCACTCAGATGGTTAGTTGATACATCTGAAACGTAGCAGCTGTGCTCAGCATTCTGTGCTGCCGTGAATGCCAGCATATCTAGCCTTTTTTAATCTTGTAACTTATATTGTTACAAGATTGCTTATTGAATAAATTGGGTTGGGAAAATTAAGTAGCTTGGCGAAAGTTAAATAGCAGGTTAGATCCTAACCACATCGTGTACTCAAATTCTAAACTAATCGAATGAAATATAAAAATAAGTGAATATATATTTTAAAGAGAAAAGAAACCATAAAAAGTTAGTGAATCTGTAATTGTTGAGTTTTGGATATAGGACTTTCCAAACATAAAAACAATGAAAATAGTTATTGAATAGAAGAGCAAAAGGTTTTCTAACAAAAACTATGACAAAGAATTAATATTATTAACATGTAAAGAACTCGTCCAATGCAGTAATTAACACTAACTTCTGTTAGGAAAATGGAAAATAATTTGAACATATCATTCAAATAAATACGATGAGCCAATGTACAGTCTCAGCTGTATTCCCTATGCAGGTCTCAAATCCCTGGCCTCAAGGAATCCTCCTGTCTTGGTCTCCCTAAGTGCTGGGATTACCAGCGTGAGCTGTGGTGGCTCGCCAATACAAGCATTTCCATATGCTGGTGATGAGAATGCAAATTAGTGTAACTTTTCTAGAAAACATTTTGGAAATGTATGAGTAAAAGGCTAACACTCAGTAATTCTTTGAATAAGAATCTAGCCCAAGGAAACAATAGAGAAATGATCCAAAATTTGGATACAAATTATTTCATAATTAAATGCAACAACATTAGCTTAAGTCGATTGAAGTTTGCACAACAGGGTGAGCCAGGGTTAAATGAGTAATGGTTTAGTTGTAAAAATGGGGAATAATGCATCTATTAAGAATAACATTTGTGATAAATTTAGTGTTGTGAAAATATGATTACAATATAATTATTGAATGAAAAAAAGTAAGGCACAAAATAGTATGTACCATATGATCAGAACTTTATAAAATAACCAAACTCAAATCAAGTATCTTCTAATAGGTAAAAAAAGAGTACAAAATAATAAAATTATTTTTAAAAATATCTTCTTGGTATCTGGTACTTAATAAGGCAATTGCAAAGTCTAAGGAAAATAAAATTGAAATTAATATAAACACTTTGTAAAGCAGCTTCCTTTGCTATTGTTGGTTACTGTCTAATGTACTGTAGATCTGTTTTCTTGAAATTAGTTCCATATGCTGTTTGAAACATTCACTGAAAATAAAATTCTGTGGTCAAACAAGTTTGGAAAACATTAATTTAATAAGTTGGCTTCTTAATTGCAGAACTAATTTGAATCATCAGTAGTATAGCAGTGTCATTGGGGATCTTCAAGGGGGTACAGTTTTAGTATTTCCCAGCCTTGTTTGAATACAGAGTATGGAGTGTTTGGTGAGGGGAGGGAGAGAAGAAAGAGAAACACAAGTTATTTTCGTTGAATCCTTTAAATGTAGGCTGCAGACATCCTATTACTTTGCCTCTAAATCCTTCAGTGTGTATCTCTCAAGAATCAGGGACATTCTGCTGCTTGTCCATAGTACCACTGTCACATTGAAGAAAATTAATAGTAATTCTCTAATAACATCTAATATTAAGACTAATATTTAATGTGCCTAGTTCAAATACACAAGTGCCCAATTTTCTCAAAGAATGTCTTATATAGCCAGTTTTTGAAAGTCCCAAGATTGCATTTGATTTTTATTTCCTACTAATATAAAACTATGCCCTGGTGTTTTTTTTGTTTGTTTGTTTGTTTGTTTTTTTGGCAGTTTTTGGCCGGGGCTGGGTTTGAACCTGCCACCTCCAGCATCTGGGGCCGGCGCCCTACTCCTTTGAGCCACAGGTGCCACCCTGCCCTGCCCTGTTGTTTTTTTTTGTTTGTTTGTTTGTTTTTTTGTTTTGTTTTGTTTTGTTTTTAATGATATTTTTTCACAGGGCACATATCTCATTGAATTATCGAAATCCCCCATTTTGTCTGGTTATTTCTCCTGGTGCTATTTAACTTATTCTTCTATTCTCTGTGTTTCTGTACACTGGTGGTTCCATTTGAGGCCTTAATTAGATTCAGGTTAAACCTGTTTAATAAGACTGTCATAGATGATGCTGTGTTCTTTATGTTGCATCATATCAGGAGATACACAGCGTCAGGCCATCCTGCTGAGACTGTTGAGTTTGATCACTGGGTTCAGGTGGTGACTGACAAATTTGTGGCAGAGGTTTACTTTGTCCTTTTGTGCTCTTTCCCATTCCATCTGAGGAAATATCATTCTATTATGCACGAGTATCTTTGATTCCCAAAAGCCTTTAAACTAATGATGGGTCATAGTCTTTGGTAATCTTTGCAAGACTATCCATTATTTCATTGGATTTCTTGTTAATTTTTTACTTGCTTTAAGTTTCTTTGTAGTACAGTTGACTACTTGTGATGTTATGTGAGCATAGACTTGTGTATCCGTAACAACATGGTGTCTGGCTTCTTTCACTCGGCAAAGTGTATTCATGATTCATCTCTACCCGTTAACTGTATTAATAATTTGTTCACTTTTGTAGTTGATGGCATTTTATCGTATGGATACACCACAGTTTTGTTTTGTTTTGTTTTGTTTTGTTAACAATCTTTTCACCAATTGAAGGACATTTAGATTGTTTCCAGGTTTGGTGTTTATTAATAAAACCACTATAAAAATTTACATACAGGTGAAATTTCTGTGAGCATACGTTTTCATTTCACTTGAGTACATGCCTAGGAGAGGGTTTTCTGGGGCACTCATGAGGTAAGTGCGAGTTTACTTACAAGAAATGGCCTACTTTGTTTATAAAGTGGCTGTACCGTTTTCTGCTCCCCCAATAGTGTGTGAGAGTCCTTCTCAGCACTTGGTATTTTTAGCAATTTTCATCTTAGTCATTCTAAAATGATTAATGCTGTCTCTTGTATTTTTAATTTGCGCTTTTCTAATGACTAATCATGTTTTTTTCCATGCGTTACCTGTATATCTTCTTTAATGAACTGTTTGTTCCATTATTTTACATGTTTTTATTGGGTTGTTTTTTTACTGAGTTTTGAGAATTCTTAGTATATTCGGAATACAAATTCTTTATCAGATATGTGATTTGCAGATATTTTTTCCAAGGCTGTGGCTTTTCTGTTTATTCTCTTTAACAGTACCTTTTGCGGCCTAGACGTTTTTAATTTCGATAAAGTAGAATTTATCTTTTTTAAAATATATCAAGCTTATTGTCCTCTTATTGTTAGGCTAAAAATTCTTGTTAGGCAAGAATTTTTTGCCTAACCTAACGTCATAAATATTTTGTCCTACATCTTCTTCCAGGCATCTCATGACTTTAAAGTTTACATACAGATCTGTAACTCATTTTGAGTTAGTTTTTGTATAAGATAAGAGGTACGAATCCAGGTTCCTTTGTTGCCTATGGACTTTCAAATATTCCAGCCCCATTTATGAGAAAGCGATCATTTCTGCATGGAGAAGTAACTGCTGACTCTGCTCACGTGAATCTATTTCTGGACTCTGTAGCGATGTGTGTGGAGATCTGTACCTTTACCAGTACTGTACTCTTTGATTTCTTTAGCTTTATGGTCAGTCTTGAAATCAAGTAGCATGAATTCTCCGACTTTGCTCTTTTTCAAAATTGCTTCTGACATTCTAGTTCCTTTGTCTTTCCCATATAAATTTTAGAAAAATCTTGGTGGTATCTACTAAAAATCCTGGTAGGATTTTTATTCTGTAGATCAGTTTGGTGAGAATTGGCATCTTAACAGTAATGAGTTTTCCAACCCACGAATTCAGCGTATTTCTCCATTTATTTAGGTCTTCTGTGATTTCTTTGAACAGGGTTTCATAGTTTTGAATGTACAGATCCTCCATATATTTTCTTAGATTTATGTTTTTGGAGGGGAAGGTATGCCATTGTAAACAACACTTTTAAAAGATTTCTGTGTCTTTTGAGGTGATTATATACTCCTTCTTTAGTTTATTAACATGCTAAATTACTTGGATTTTAAAGTTGAAGCAGGTTTGCATTCCCAGGATAAATCCCACCTGGTTGTGATGTAAAAATGTCGTGTGTACCTGAAAAGGACGTGCGTGCTGCTGTTTGGGGGAGGGGGGTGTCTTCTATGCTTGTCAGTTAATTAGACGAGTTTAACTTAGTTTGTTTCAGGCCTTCGTATCTCTATGATTATTTGTCTGCTGTGTTATTGAATATGGTGTTCTGAATTACGCAGAATCATGGTAAGATTGACTGCATAGGGTTGCCATGGCTATCCTGGATCCAGCAGAGCCTTCTGATTCCCCTGCCTCTACCTTGGTGTCAGAATAGGGGCTGATTTGCCAGAGGGATGTTCTCAATGTGTGCTTGAGCCTCAGTTTCAGGTCCTTCTTTTGTGTGGTGACCCAGGTTTTCCTTCCTGTCTGTTGCCTCCCTCCCGCGGTACACTGCAGTTACTTGTTCCTCTAAGCTCCTTAGTCAGTGGTGGGAAGCGAGTGGGTGTGTTCTGATTAAGCCTCACTGTTGGTCAGTCACACTGGCCCGGGGTTGGGTGGTGTGGCTTTCTCAGTGTTTCGACCCCTCCCCTAGATTTAGAAGTGGTGTTTATTTTTTTCTTTTTTCCTTCTTTAAGCTGTAATAGGTTTTTGCCAGTTCCCTAAGGGGAACAGTTGTTTTTATCCTTCTTCCAAGCGTTTAGGCTTCTGTTCCATAGGGACAGAAGGGAGAAGGAGCTAGGCAGCCTTTCACGCCTTTTTACAGTGGCTGCTGTTCTTTCCCCCAGGACTGTACCGTTATAACCAAGGATGCTTTGGACCCTGCCCAGTCTCTTTTGTGAGACCAGGTTCTGAGAAGAGCCTGAAAGTGTTGTGAATTCCTTGATATCACAGTTCCCAGGGGTTGTGGGTCCTCTTGCTAACTCACACTCAGCCTTTACCATCTGTTCACAATTTTGGCCAAATGCTTTTTGCTGGTGTCTTGGCAGATCCTGTCTTACATAAACAAGTGTCTGTACATTATTTTAGACCTACGTTTCTGTAGTTGATTGCCCTACTACCTGAGGTTTTTGCTGAGCTCAAGAAAAGGCATTAGTAGGATGGTAGTGATGATGCTCTTTTCAGATTTTCATATCCCAAGTGGAAACTGGGAGTGTTGCTTAGTCTTCTTTGTTGAATCTGTCATTCCTTGCACATTTATTGTATTTACCAGGCTTTTTTTTCTTTTCAAATCAAGATCTTTTGCTTGCAAAATGGGTAGAAACTGGATTTTCTTCTAAAAAAAAGCTTGACAAATACTTACTTCATCTTGGATTCCCAGTGTTCATAGTAAGTGGTTAGTGTAGTAGTTACTAAGAATACTGAGTTTTGTAAGGGCTGACTAACAGAAATTTATTTGGTAAAAAAGAATGCCAGCCGAGCACCAGTTATACGCGTGCACCACATAACATTTGCCAAAAATGGACTACACATAAAAGTATAAAACTGTATTTTTACTGTACCTTGTCTGTGTTTATATATACAAATACTTACATTGTATTACAGTTGCCTGCCATTATGGGCAGGTTTATACCCTTACAGTAACCGGCTGTCCCATGTAGCCTGGGTGTGTAGTACGCTATAGCTATATCACCCAGATTTGTGAAGTCACTCTACGATATTTGAACAATGACAAAATCACCTGATGACATTTCTCAGGCTGTATCCCTATTGTTAAGTGACACAGGATGTTCTTTAAATATATTGTGATGGTAAATTAAAGAATCAAGATAGCAGAATTTGCTGTTATATTTCTTAATGGTACTTAGCCATAACAAAAAGTCCTAAAGGTCCTGCCAGGAATAATAACACCTAAGTAGCCCTTGTAGAAGAAATATTGAAATCGCTATTATTCAAGGGGGTTACACATTTACTACTATTAACAGAAATCTTGTCTTGTTCTATTGGCGGGCTCAGCTTTTATAAACAAGGCTAAGAGGCAGCTGATTCCACAGTAATAGAAAATTTTGGAAAAAAGCCATCTTTTTCTTTGAGTCAAAAGGCAGATGCCATCTAGAAACATTAGCTCATTGCATTTTTTCTCTTCCCCCTCTCCCACCTCCCTCCATGTATAATTTGTGGGGTTTTTTTTTAATAGTCTGCCACCAAGTTCAGCTGGTGCTGGTTACAAAGCTCTGTCCTTTTCAATTTCTGTCTGCCAGCCTGGAACACGTGTACTGGTTCAAGCTGGAAATCCGTGCTGACATGTGGAGTAACTTGTGCTTCTTTTCTTAGATTCCTCTGAAAGGCAAATGGCCACAATCACACTTTGGCTGTCTTGTGAAAATCAAGCAGAATTGTTATCCCCCTCCCTGCACTGTACAGTTGGGGTTGCTGGTTAGCCATATGTGAAACCATAGCGGAGTATTCTGCAAAGGTCTTGACTTGAGAACAAAACCGATTACTGCTCTGTCTCATAGACTTTAGATGAATTACCAGGGAAGCCAACATTGGGGGGAAAAGTCAAGTTTCAAATTAATATCTAGTGGTTTTGTTGTTAACAGACCATTTGATGATATCTTTAGATCGTGTTTGTAAGCATCATTCGTTTATAGGGACCAACTGAGATATATTTTAGGGGGAATAAAAGAGAATCAGTTTTAAGCTGAACATTTTTTTTATTATTAAAGCAATATCAAGGTATGTAAAAGCAGAATTTGTCTTATTAGTTTATGGAAATTTTTGAGAAAATGGAATAATTATGTTCATATTCTTTTAATCTTCAATGATGTGATACAAAAACAAATGCCTGGGAACTTCAATGGCCTGAATGGCTGTCTTGACATAACCATTAACTATATTTACTTGAAGCCTGAGTCACTGAACCTGATCAGATCTTGGTTTTATTATTATTTTTTATAGTGAAGGCATTGAACTGGGTACTCTTCAAACTCTCCTCCAGTTCCGTTATCCTGGGGTAATGGCCTGAGTGGCTGGGAAGGATATAGCTGTAAAGAAATAAAAATATCTGGAACTGTCAGGAACATTGGTGTTTGACACATAGGTTTCAGGGCTCCCAGATGAGAGATCTCTGGAAGATAAATTCACACAATATACAAGGTATATCTAAATTGATAAATACATGCATTAGATGATTGTATCTTATTCAGTTGCATGATTACATGAGCTTTCCTTGGCCCTGTGCAGGCATAATGCAGTTGGCAGTTTTTTTAATATGCAAATTTTCACTGCCGCCTTGCTTGGCTTAGCAGGCACGTTACAGCTGGGACAGAGATGTACAGCTAATTTTGTGTGACCACTTAACTTTTTTTTTTTTAATTAATTTGGTGTATTTTCCCCTAGGAAAACGTTCTACGTAATAAAAAAAGTACCATCTGCCAGATTTTCTAAAAGCAGTTTCAATGCGAAACAGAAGCATTGCTGGCTTTGGATTATTGCTTCTTACTTGCTACTTAGTATGTTGAAGGAATTCATTTCAGTGAGTAAAGTTCGGTATTTGATGTTCCATCTAGATGTGGAATTGTGCACATAAAGAATTAAAAGTACAGACTTTTCTCAAATCTGTGAAACAGAAGAGAGATCATAAAGTGAGTGGACCAGAGTTTGTTTAGGTCTCTTTTGGGAAGTACCAGGATTTTGTTAAGTTTCATTTTTCAAAATATTGACTCCAGCCTACTGATTGCTTTAAAAAAGAGACAGAGAGAGAGAGACTGAGAGAGGAGATTCAGGAAATTTAAATGGTTGAGAAATTGACATTAATAGTTACATATGATTAATTTATAATCTTTCCTCACCTCTTCTACCTATCCCCATGATCATCATTTATTGAAAAGCTAATGAGTAGATTTAACAATAAAACTATAAACAAAACTCCAGTGAATTTATTCTATCCCCATATTCTCCCCCCACGCTCTGCACACAGAGGCTACGTTTTGGGCCACCAGATTTTAATGGTTTCAGAACTCTTGGTCTGCATTGTTCACGATGTTGTTCAGAATCATCATTGCTTCTGTTATTCACAGGCTGTTAAGCTTTGTAGGCTGTAAAAGTGAGTGAATCTTGTTCTTCACTATCAAAGTAAAAATGCTCTCCCCTCTGCCAAATGACAAGAGATTGAAGTAAGTTTCTTCAGTTGAACTGATAGATTGGATTGGGACAGAGCTATAGTAACTTTGATTTCAAGTGAGCTCATCAATTATCAATCCATGATTTTCTCTACTTTGGCAACTATGATTCCTAAAATTATGTAAGAATTAATAGAAAATAAAGTTTACTAATATAATGATTAGATAGTCAAGTCATTTATTCAATTTTTAATCTCATAATTTATTGATGTGTATATTCAGTGTTTGGTAAGGTCAAATCTAACTGAAGAAACTATTACAGTACACCTGATTCAGAAACTCTTGTCAGTTCTATAAAATGTATTAATTTGGAAAAGAGATATCACATAGTACTTTAAAATTGCAATAGATCTTGCCTTCTTATTGACCGAAAGTTAACTATATGAAGAAGTTTTTGTACTATTTATTTGTATTAAAAAATGAAACAAAACAGTATCCTATTTTGAACTGAGGGCACCAGACTTTGTTTTATAAGCTCAGTAGTTGATATTTTCAATAAATAAAATTCTGTTATTTTTTAATTTGAGCTTTTCTAATTCTTTCCTAGGCGTTTTAAGTACAGATCAAAAGGGTATATACATTTTTCAAAACTGTGGCTTAATGTTTTATTTTGAACTGTAACTTATCTCTTTAGTTCATAAAGACCTCCATTGTTAAGAGTATTAAGCATATCACTGCCATTTTAGTCTTGGGGAAGGATACATTACTGTGATCCTTTGCTTGATTTATTTGTAAACGTTTATCATAACATCCCTGTGTACCCCATAATTATATATAATTACAATTTGTCAAAAAAATTTTATTAAAATATTTAAATTATTCCTGAAAGAGATGATGACGAATGGACAGACAGCATCATTTTCTAATAGAAATATATATATTATAATATGCTAGCATCATGCCTGACATATTATAAATGTAATAGTAATGAGGAAACAAATCTAGAGACATCAAGAGGCTTAATACTCCATCACAGTCAATGCATTTGTCAACTGTGGCCTGGATCACTATGGACAATGTCCTGCTCTGTCCTGCAGGTGTCAAGGAGGTTGGGCTACTCCCCCCAGACTGGGCTGTGAAAAGCCTGGGAGTCCACTCTTTGGAAGGTGTTGTATTGGACTCACATTTTCTAGGGCTCTTCTAAGCACCTCGAGCTGAACCCCTGAGTGAACTTCAGCTCAGCCTTCTGGGCTTGACTATAAATGGCCTCAGTCTTTATCTGGCTGGCAGGAGCAAGTCCACCTGGTCTTTGGACCAGGAGACAAGTGATGGAGTGTAAGAAGCAATTCTGGAGTACGTTACATGTGTGCTGTGGTTACTGTTAGGTTCAGCTTTTTTTTTTTTTTTTTTATGCTAAGGGAATAGCTTTTATGGAAGTCCCACCTGAATTCCATATGTCCCCAAGGGAGACCAAGCTGAGAACCCGAGACAAAGGATGATGGGTACTTGAGCTCATCTAAAATGGATTTTTAAAAAATTTGGGGGGGGGGGGGCAGCTGTTTATTTTATTTTATTTCCTTGCTTATTCCTTTTTAAATTTTTATTTCTTTGCTTTTTGTTGTTGTTGTTGAGACAGAGTCCCGCACTATGCCCCTGAGCAGAGTGCAATGGCCTCATCGCTCACTGCAACCTCAGACTTGGGGTGTGGGCATCCTGCTGCCCCAGCCTCTGGAAGCCGCTGGGATTACAGGTGCTCACCATGGGTGCATGGCTAGGTTTTTCCATTTTTGTCATGAGTCGGGGTCTCACTCTCACTCCGGCGAGTCTCGAACTCCTGAGCTCAGGCAATTCTCCCTCCTCAGCCTCCCACAGTGCTGGGATTACGGGCGTGAGCTACCATGCCTGGCTAAAATGGATTTCTAAAATTGGGGCAGCATGTTTTTGTTCTGATTATGAAAATTATAAATATTCACTGTAGAAAATAGAAATAAGCCAAAAAAAAAAAAAAAATCTATAATCCTACCACACCAGGAAGAAACCAACTAGAAAAGTTTTGATGAAATTCTTATTGGGTCAATGAGCATTCAGCAGTGGTTATTGTGCTAGGAGTGTTCACATATTTACATAGAACCCTATAAAATAAGCATTTTTAATTATTTTCATTATTTTAGATTGTGAAACACAGACACAGAAATTAAATGACTTTCCCAGGGTCTGATAAGTATCAGACAAAAAGGCTGTCTGTCTCTATTCCAAGTTGGGACACTTTTTACCTTATACAGTGTAGCCTCTTCAGACAAAGCATATCTAGACTGCTGTTGAATCATCCAATAAAGCAGAGAGTAGCATGATTTTCTTATTAATCTGTAGCCTACCATATAGTTAGCCCACATAACTGAGCTAGAGGATGTTTACATTCTTGGAGCTGGATTGGCTGTTGTGATCATCTTGAATTCAGAAAACAGAAAAATCAGAAGTCTATGTGTCCATTATTGATGTGTCTTTATTTACTATTAATAAATTAAAAAGGACTCTATTACTAATGGAGATAACAATGAACTGTCTCTTCATATATGTTTGGGTTTTCTTCAAGCAAAAATTCCTGACAGGACTTTAAAAATTGTGAAACAAATCATTTCTATTGGGAAGGAACACCCTCCTGACACAGGAAATCGTTTATATTGGGAAAGCGATGCCTGCTTGCCTCCTAGGGACCTCCTTGGACATACACTCAGGAAAATACTCAGACAGTCATAAATAATCTACTGGGCTGTCATTTGTTTTTACCAGAAACCAGAGCATGTAAGAGTTTGAAAATACTACCGTGTTTAATATAGATATGTTAGAGACATTGAAATTAAGTATATTTGCATTGTTAATTTAAATAGGACTCATTAGCTTTTCTTCTAGTAAATAACAAAAAAGTAAATGTTCTTGCATTAAGTGTGCCTTAAAACATGAGAATTTTGCTTTTGCACACACTCCAGTTACTTGTTAATGGGAGTTGTTCCCGTGATAATTCTCACTGTCATCTCACTGTCTGCTTCGCATCTTCTAAGCTCAGCGAGGGTTGCACACGTTCTCTCGTGCATTTTACTGCATTGTATTGTCAGTAAGAAAAACCAAGAGTCATATGCTGGTTTCCATTTATTATAGAATCACAGATAACTTTCACAGTGGTCTAGTTTTATCACGTGGGAATTCTATCAGGATTCAAAACTATTTATAATCCTGTTTTACTTAGTTATGGAGAGCCAGATGTGAGACTCATGCATAATATGTATCTATATATATTCACAAGTCTCAATTAGAAGACCACAGATCCTTTTTTGTCACATCTGTTATTTCTTTTGTTGTAATACCTGATCCAAATTGTGCGGTTATTAAGATAAATATTAAGCTGATTAAATTTACACTGTAACCATTTGCTTTGGAAAAATCACAAATGACCTAATTGTGCAAGGATAGGAGACAGTTCAACTAAATCATGATATAGAATAATACTGAGCCACTAAAAAAGACTGAGAAGCACGTTTTTAGTCTGTTTAATTAGAGGCATGATACAAACATCATTCTTAGTAGAGACTCATTTGTTTATGTAACACTTAGTAAATGTGCTAAAGAAGTTGGATTATGTAACAAGATGCCAGTTGTCCTAATTTTTAAGAATAAGATTATGGTAACTTCTATTTTCTTATTTTGGCTTAATTCCATTTTCTAAGATTTCTGCAAAATTGTGGAGAACCTTTATAAAGAAAAAATTGTTTAAATAAGCTTCTGCATTGCCAACAATGTTAAATATTAGCTTTACCCTACTCTGATAGTCTCCACATTCCCAGCCCATTTAAAGCATGGAGTTGTGACATAAAACCATATGTCGTAAAACCACACTTCATCCGTTGACTTGTAGCCTCTACCAGATCCTTGCTGATGAGGCGTCTGAGCAGAGCACAGCCCGTTGAATTAGGGTGCCCCCAGTTCCTGTCTCCTCTTTCCCTTTCCATCTCTACTCTAAACCTTCCAAGCTAAAGCTGTTCATTCACCTGGGTATGGACATCATTAGTAGTTTAGAGCCATAACAGCTAGCTGTCTCTGCCTACTACAATGAGTTCCTTCTTTCTCTTTCTTTCCTTTTCTTTTGTTTTAATATTATTTATTTTTCTATAATTTATTTGTATCAGTAAAATGCACAGTAGATATTAGGTGTACAGCTCAATGACATTTTACATATGTGTGCAACCCTGCAACCACAACCCCAATGAGGATAAACACTTTTCCGATTTCTGTCCACTATATATTAATTTTACTTGCTAAAGTGCTCAACATCTTTGTTCATCAAGGAAATGCAAAATTTAAACCATGATAGTTATCGCTGTACATCCATTAGAATAGCTAAAACTTATAAGACTGGTTAATACTGAGTGCTGATGAAGATGTGAAGAAACTAGAACTGTCATGCACTGCTAGTGGGAGTGTAAAAGGGTACAGCTGGTTTGGAAAGCTGCCAGTTTACTTGTTTTTAAGAGGCAGGATCTCACTCTGTTGCTTAGGCTGACGTGATCATAGCTCACAGCAACCTCCAGCTCCTGGACTCAGTACTCCCACCTCAGCTCCCTAGTAGCCAGGACCTCAGGTCTGTGAGCACACTCGGATGACATTTCATATTTTTTGTTGAGATGTGGTCTCACTACATTCCCCAGACAGGTCAAATTTCTGACCTCAAGTGATTCTCCCACCATGACCTCCCAAATTGCTAGGATTACAGGTGTAAGCCACCATTCTTGGCCATGGCAGTTTCAAATGGGTTAAATGATGCCTACATCATAATTTAGCTCTGACTCCTAGATCTTCATCTAAGAGATATGAAGACATACAAATTCACATATACAATATTCACAGCAGCTTTTGTCATGATAGGCAAAAACTGGAAAAACAATTTCTTTTTCATGAGAGCTCCAGAACACACTGAATTCTGTCTTAGATTAAGGCTGCTTTAGCCCACCGTTTAGGAACCCTGGCAGCAGGCCGTACACAAAATTTAAGGCTTTATAAGTTTCACTGAATGCAGTCCTTTCATACCCGTTCTGATTAATCTCAACGAAAGGTCGTGTGGGGTGTTAAAACTCAGAGGTTTGGCTTAGCAAGGGAAGGAGAAGTCTGGCATGCTTCCTGTGGAAGAGCATGTCTATATTGCAAAACACAGTCCTGTATTATTGGGAAACAATATGGATTGACTACCAATCATTGCATTCAGGAGTTTTTAACAAATCAAACAACCTAAAGCCCAGGAGTTTTTAATTTTTGGCTCAGTGAGGCTAAAAGGAAACCATTTGCTTTTGGCTAGTATGAAAGCTGAAATAAAATATAGCTAGCCCATGGACATTATAGGAGAGAAAGTGTTTAATAAGTGTCTTCTAGAAGAAGTGGCGTCTGTATGAACACCTGCTATCTTCATTATGTCTCTAAATGCACTCCATCTCTGGGGATTAGCAGGCCGCTTCTTTTGCCACAACGTGTTGTGACAAAGATAAATTTTAAACCTTAACTAATTTACTGTTGTAGAGGATGCTTTTGGGTGAGGAGGGAAATAAGCCCTTCAATAATGCAGGCCCAGAGAGGCCCATTTGAGCATAACTTTGAGACTATGACATTTGTCAGATTATGACAAATTTCCTATCCCGTAGTAGTCCTAATTATTTGCTAATTGTTATTTTAATGTTTTTATATATCACAGACACACAGAGACAGTTGTTCTTGGTACACAGATGTAGCTATTTAAAGGAACTCTGCAGTTCTTTGTGTATTTTGAGGAGGGATCTAAGTGGCCATTAGGAAGGCTTGTGTTGATGACTGTTTCTGTTGTGATTCTGCTCAGTACAGCCCTGCATGTGGCAGGGATGGGGGCGGGTGGAAGTGACAGCTTTCCTCTAAATGCCTCTGACATCAGTTATCATTTTGGCAGAAACTGTGTAACCAAGAATGATTTCCATAAGCAACAGCTATGAAAAAACTTCTGGCCCTAGAAAATAATTCTTCATCAGCAGTGTGGTTCATGTTATTAGCTTCAGGAGAAGATAACACACTACCAAATTCTACTATGTCATAGATTGGATTTTTGAGAACCAAAATTAAAACATCTGCAGCTTTTTACCTGTATGAACCTACAGCTTTATCTCCCTAAAGAAACAGCACTTGTGCAGTTCACTATGCACTTTGTATCTCTTAGACCCTGACATGAGACAAGGAGGACATCGTCAGAGTTAACGAGCAATTAGGACATCCTTCCCTGTCAATTGCCTGGCAGAATAATGAGACCAAATGAGCCCTGTTCTTAAAAATGCCAAGACTTGTATTTTCTAAAAAGCGTGTCTTTCTCTGCTATTTGTAATTACATGAATAGACAAACAACTACTTAACAATGGAAAAATAAAATAAAAATCACACCTACCACAAACAGAAGAGAGAGATATATAAATGGGGTATCATTTACTCTAGATGCAGAATTCGTGACTTTTCCTCCTGACTGACCATGGAGACACCGTAACATCTGCTGTCACCTTATGTGTCTTAAGGATTAACAGACAAAACACTTAGGTAATGAACAGCATTTCTTGTGTGAATAAATGGATAAAGTCTCAGTTTGGGGAAGTCTGGGAATGAATCCTAAATTTCAATTAGTGAGTTCTAGATCTTGGTCCTTCCATGAATTTTAGTTGCGTCCTGAATATGATGCTAGTGAAGGGTTTGAACAGAGGAAGGAGAGGAACAGAGAAGACAGATAAAGATCTGGAAGTGGGGAGATGGCCTATTGGAGGAATTAGGTTTGTTGTGGCTGTAATATGTTTTTCACAGTGTGGGTGGCAGGGTAGGATAACTAGTCATCAGGGCGGAGAAATAGGTGGGACTCAGGATGTGAAGGGCCCAGTGTGCTGTGTTTAAGGGTTTTATACTTGATCCTGAGGACAGTGGAATCATTGAGAGGTTTAAGTGGGGGGTAACAGTATCAAATCAGGGTTTTAAGATCACAGTGCTGGGGTAGGGGAAGGAGGGATGGATTTAAGTGAGCCCCAGCATCGCAGGCACCATCATACGTGACCTACATATGGTTGTGTGTGCATGTGTGCTTGTGACTGATCAAGGCTGATCAAGATCCTGTGTAGTTAAAAAGGTATAAGGCTGAGATGGGAGCCCAGGCAGTTTAGTTTCATGGTCTGTTATGTAATTGTCACGTTATTTTACCTTCTGCATTGAATGGGTTGTGAATAATGGTTATATTTTCATTATTGAATTAATTCATAGTTGTATTACTTTGCTAGGGCTGCTATAACAAAATATCGCAGTGTGCGTGGCTTAAGCGATTGAAATATAGGCCTCATGCCTGCAATC
The DNA here is from genome assembly GCA_963574355.1 of Loris lydekkerianus. Lineage (NCBI taxonomy): Eukaryota > Metazoa > Chordata > Mammalia > Primates > Lorisidae > Loris > Loris lydekkerianus. The sequence goes on along the minus strand of CAUYPK010079834.1, from coordinate 2,804 downwards.
CTAGCACTTTGGGAGGCCAAGGTGGGTGGATCACCTGAGCTCAGGAATTCAAGACCAGCCTGAACAAAAGCAAGTCCCTGCCTCTACTAAAAACAGAAAAGCTAGCTGGGTGTCATAGCTGGAGCCTGTAGTCCCAACTACTCAGGAAGCTAAAGCAAGAGCATCACTTGAGCCCAGGAGTTTGAGGTTGCTGTGAGCTATGACACCACAGCATTTTACCCAGGGTGACAGAGTGATACTCTTTCTCAAAAGAAAAAAAGACATACCTAGCAACAGAAATACATTTCTCACAGTTCCACAGGGAGAAAGTTCAAGGTCAAGGTCGTATGTGTTTAGTTTCTCCCAAGGCCTCTGTCCTTGGCTTGCAGTGGCTTCCCTTTGCCTGTGCTCTCACATGGTTTTTGTTCTGTGGGTGTGTGTGTCCCTGCTGTCTCCTTGTGTGTCTGAATCTCTTCCTCTTACATGGACACCAGTCAGATTGGATGAGGGCCCACTCCAGTGGCCTCATTTTATGACATAATAATCACTTTAATTGATAAATAAAAACTGTATATATTTACCATGTATTACATGTTTTGAGATGTGTACACATTGTAAAATGGCTCAGGTAAGGTAATTAACATGTGTGCCACCTGACATACTTACTTTTTGTGGTGAGAGCGTTTAAAATCTACTCTGAGAGCTTTGGAAGAATATGATATGCTGTTATTAGCTATAGTCACATGTGACAGTAGATCTCTTAAACTTTCCTCCCATCTAATTGGGATTTTGTGTCCTTTGACCAACCCTCCTAACCTCCAATCTGTTTGCACCCTTCTACTTTCTGTTCCTGTGAGTTTAACTTTTTTTTTGGATTCTACACAGAACTGAGATCACGTGGTATTTCTCTTTCTCTGCCTGACTTATTAATGTAATGTCCTCCAGGTTCATCTGTGTTGTTGCAAATGACAGGATCTCCTTTTTTCAGGCTGAATAATATTTCATTGGATCTATGTGCCTTTTCCTTTTCCATTCATCTGATGATAGACTCTTAGGTGGATCCCGTCTCTCGGCTATTGGGAATGATGCCTCCAGGAACGTGCGAATGCTGTTTCTTTAGAGAAACCTCCATACCATCCCGTAATTACTGTGCTGATTTACATTCCCACCCGCAGTGTGCAGTGGGCTCTTTTCTCCACATCCTCTCCAACACTTCCTTTCATCTTTTTGATAATAGCTGTTCTAACAGGTGTGAGGTGGTATGTCCTTGGTCTTTAATTTGCATTTCCCTGATGTTTAGTGATGCTGGGCATATTTTATATAATGTTGACCATCTGTATGTTATCTTGTGAGAGATAATCTATTCTGGTCCTTTGCTCAGTTTTTAGATTGAGTTCTTTTCTTGTTATTGAGTTGAGTTCCTTGTATATTTTAGATATTAACTCTTATCAGATGTATGGCTCACTCTGTAGATTGTTTCCTTTGCCTTGTAGAAGCTTTGTAGTTTGATGTAATCTCATTTGACTATTTTTAGTTTTGTTCCTGTGGTTTCTGGGGTCATATAAAGTCATTGCCTAGACCAGTATCATGGAGTCTTTACCCTCTGTTGTCTTCTAGTAGTTTTACATTTTCAAGTCTTCCTGTTTCAGTTTTTAATGCATTTTGAGTTGATTTTTGTATATGGTATGAGATAAGGATGTAATACAGGGTGGACATAAAGTTCATGTGCAATTTAAAAAAGTTTAATGTAGTAAATTACGCACTAACTTTATGGACACCCTGTGTTTATTATTCTTCTGCATGTGGGTATTCTAATGGCTTTGTTTTAACCAAATCAGATCTTTAAAAAGACCCTATCTCCACATTCTAAGGTACTAGGAGTTAGGGCTTCTCCTTATGAATTTGGAAGGTATACAGCATAAAAATAGCATACTACTACTAATAATACTGTTATTATATTCTGTATGCTACTGACACTTTAATAATTTAGTTAACTTACGTTTATAGTACTCATATTCATTTCTGTTGGAACAAAATTAGGAAATTGAGTGAGTAGAGCTTTTTGCAAGAACTTGCAAATTAAAAATTATTTTTTTTAAGTAATTGCTATTAATATTTTCTTGGTCAACTTTAAGCTTCTTGTGGGAATTCCTACTGTAGATTTCATGATTGACTGTTTTCAGGGTTTTCAGTGGATACCTGGGAAGGGCCAGGGAATGTGAACTCCCAAAATGTTTTCCATTTCACTATTATGGTTATAGACATGATCTATCATGGTTATAGACATGATCAGTGGAAATGGATTCAGCGGGAAGGTAGAATTTAAAGAGTGATATTGGGAGTAAATAAAGGAGAGCAGACTTTTATGCAGGACAGAGTACACTCATGCCCAGGAGAACTGAGTGTGGTCATCACTGCAGTGGGCTCACTTGGTTTCTGTCTAATGTTTTCAGTACTAATGAGTAGAGACTGTGTATCTAATCCCTGTGATTCAAGGAAGGATGCAGTCTGCTAGTAATTTTCAGTGACAAGCAGAGCTGTTTCTCTCAGAGATTTTGGTAACGTTCAGCCCTGATGTCTATTAGAATCATTTGGAAATCTTTTTTTAAAATCACCAGTGCTCTGGCCCAAGAATAAATCCAAATCCACAGCTGATGGGATTGGGGTGCGGGAATGTGTGCAGACTTCTCTAGAAGTCTAACTTCTTTTATTATCTTTTTTTTTTTTTTTTTTTTTTTTTTTTTTTTGAGTTTTTTGGGAGGGGGGGGGTTTTACCTTCCAACGGGGGTATTTTGGGGGGGGTGCCAACAACATTTTCCACAGGC
>CAUYPK010079830.1:0-20650 GCA_963574355.1 Loris lydekkerianus | reverse complement strand
GAAGAAGCCCAAGTGCCCATCAACCCATGAATGGACTAGCAAATTGTGGTACATGTATACCATGGAATACTATGCAGCTTTAAAGAAAGATGGAGACTTTACCTCTTTCATGTTTACATGGATGGAGCTGGAACATATTCTTCTTAGTAAAGTATCTCAAGAATGGAAGAAAAAGTATCCAATATACTCAGTCCTACTATGAAACTAATTTATGGCTTTCACATGAAAGCTATAACCCAGTTACAACCTAAGAATGGGGGGAAGGGGAAAAGGGAGGGGACGGAGGGGGATTGGTGGGATTACACCTGCGGTGTATCTTACAAGGGTATATGTGAAACTTAGTAAATCTGGAATGTAAATGTCTTAGCACAATAACTAAGAAAATGCTAGGAAGTTTATGTTAACCAGATTGATGATAATGTGTCAAACGGTCTATGAAACTAATGTATGCTGCCCCATGATCACACTAATGTACACAGCTATGATTTAATAAAAAATAAATAAAATATAAATAAAAATTCTAGAATAGAGTGCAGGGAAAACCCTTGAGGAAATCGGTCTGGGCAAGTATTTTATAAGGAGGACTCCCAGGCAATTGAAGCAGCTTCAAAAATACACTACTGGGACCTGATCAAACTAAAAAGCTTCTGCACAGACAAGAACACAATAAGTAAAGCAAGCAAATAGTCATCAGAATGGGATAAGATATTTGTAGGTTATGTCTCCAACAAAGATTTAGTAACGAGAATTCACAGAGAACTGAAATGTATAAGCAAGAAAAGAACAAGTGACCCCCCCATCGCAGGCTGGGCAAGGGACTTGAAGAGAAATTTCTCTGAAGAAGACAGGCGTACCGCCTACAGACACATGAAGAAATGATAATCATCTTTAATCATCAGAGAAATGCAAATCCAAACTACTTTGAGATATCTAACTCCAATAAGGTTAGCCCATATCACAAAATCACAAGACCAGAGATGTTGGTGTGGATGTGGAGAAAAGGGAACACTTTTGCACTGCTGGTGGGAATGAAAATTAATACATTCCTTTTTGAAAGATGTTTGTGGTATATGTACACCATGGAATATTATGCAGCATTAAAGAAAGATGGAGACTTTACCTCTTTCATGTTTACATGAATGGAGCTGGAACATATTCTTCTTAGTAAAGTATCTCAAGAATGGAAGAAAAAGTATCCAATGTACTCAGCCCTACTATGAAACTAATTTATGGCTTTTACAGGAAAGCTACATCCCAGTTATAACCTAGGAATAGGGGGAAGGGGGAAAGGGAGAGGTGGGAAGGGGGAGGTGGGCAGAGGGATGGCGATTAGTTGGATTACACCTATGGTGCATCTTACAAAGTTATATGTGAAACTTAGTAAATGTAGAATGCAAATGTCTTAATACAATAACTAAGAAAATGGCAGGAAGGCTATATTAACCTGTGTGATGAAAATGTGTGAAACTGTTTATAAAACCAATGTATGGTGCCCCATGATCGCATTCATATACACAGCTATGATTTTATAATAAAAAAAAAAATTGTCATTTATGTGCTTGCAGGCCAGGAGCAGGCAAAAGCTCATGAAGCAGTTCACTCCTGTTTCACTAAAAGACTCACTTGATGAATGTGGGAGTTGCACATTTTTCTCTTTCCAAAGGGCAAGCCATGGTGGTGTTCCTAAGCCTTAGGGAGCTGTGGCGATCAGGCACTGAACATTAGCCCAGGTAGGTTGATTTTTCTCCAGCAATACAACTGACATCTCCATTATGCAAATCTAGGCAAATTGTTTAAAAGGATGCAAATACCATTGTCTTTTCTGTCCAGTATCCTTTAATGTTTTAGACTGCTGGTTTCATCAACAGCATTAATTTCTATTTAGATCCTACATTTCATGTGATTGCACTGTAGCTGCTCTTTTTGCAAAGAAATAGAGACATATTCACTTGAGTTTTATGAAAGGAAAAATAATTTTTGAAAGTGTGTGCAAAATTTGTTGAAGGCTCTTTGGGCAAGGTTAAGCAATTAGCTTCCAAACCTGAGTCTTGAGACATGTGCTTTCTTCTCGGAAACTTTCTGCCAAGTGAGTGTCACCACAGAGATGTCCTGTGGATGCAGCTGGCTGTGTGTAACTCCTTTCACAGGGGGAATGGCTTCCAGGAGACTCATGACTTTGTGCAGCCTCTGACTTCTGCTTCTTTTTTTATTTTATTTATTTTTATTTTTAGATATACATGTGTTAATTGATTTCTATTTTTTTGCCTTCATAAAATTAAAAAGACTTAAAATTAATAATGACAACAATGTTTAATATAAGGTTAGAAACAAAAACATTGTAAAGAACAAACATAAATACATTCAGAAAAAGAATCAGACAAATGCTACATCGAAATATTAAGTAATAATAATAATAATTATGCAAAGAAAGTAACATTCACATTGTCAAATAAGAGTATGTCTATTACAGAATGCTTTGATTCTGAGATTCGGTATGAAGTCATCAGTTAATTTTTTATTATTTTTAAGTATCCAAAAAATAGACAACTAGCATTTATAAATAAAAGTAAAAGATAATTTCAAAAAACAGATCATGCTATATCTTATAGACAATAGAAAAAGAATAAATACATCAAAATCATTCTACTTGATCTGGCTACACCTGATATTAAATTTGGAGAAAATATATTATTATAAAGGAGAAATTACAAACATATGTCACTTATAAATGAGGATACAATATCCTAAACAACATATTAACATGTTGAGTTAAAAATTAATGTTTAAGTAATATACTTTGGTCAAAATTAAAAGCAATTTATGTGAAGATTAGACACTATTTTCTTTTCTTTGCTTCTTCTTTTCTTTTCTTTTTTTCCTTTCCCTCAGCCCTTCCCTCCTTCTCTGTCTGCTCTCCCTTTCCCCCATGCCCCACCATGTCATTAATTATCATTAACTGTATTCAAATCAAAATTGAGTACATAGGATTCATACTTCTCCACTCCTGTGATGCTTCACTAAGAATAATGTGTTCCACCTCCATCCAGGTTAGTAAAAATGCTGCAAAATCTTTCTTTTCTTTATGGCTGAAAAATATTTCATGGTATACATATACCACAGCTTACCAATTCATTCCTGTGTTGAAGGACATTTAGGTTGTTTACACATTTTGGCAATTGTAAGTCGGGCTGCGATAAACAGTCTAGTACAGGTGTCTTTATAATAAAAGGGGGGTTTTTTTTGTGTGTGTGTTTTTTTTCCTTCTGGATAGATGCCCAGCAATGGGATTGCAGGATCAAATGGGAGGCCTAGGTTGAGTTCTTTGATGTTTCTCCATACTTCCTTCCAAAATGGTTGTATTAGTTTGCAGTCCCACCAGAAGTGTAAAAGTGTTCCTTTCTCTCCACAACCACGCCAGCATCTGTAGTTTTGGGATTTTGTGATATAGACCATTCTCACTGGGGTTAGATGATAACACAGGGTGATTTTAATCTGTATTTCTCTAATAATTAGGGATGATGAACATTTTTTCATATGATTGCTGGACATTCATCTGTCATCTTTGCGGAAGATTCTATTCATCTCTCTTCCCCATTGATGTATGGAATTCTTGGTTTTTTTCTTGTGAATTAATTGAAGTTCTGTATAGGACCTGGTTATTAAGTATTTGTCTGATTCAAAATATGCAAATATCCTTTCTCATTGGGTAGGTTGTCTATTTGCTTTGGTTGTTGTCTCCTTGGCTGTACAGAAACTTTTCAATTTAATTAAATCTCATTTGTTTATTATTGCTGTTGTTGCTATTGCCATGGCAGTCTTCCTCATAAAATCTTTTCCCAGGCCGATATCTTTCAGTGTATTTTCTATTCTTTCATTGAGAATTTTGGTTGTTTCATGCCTTAAATTTAAGTCCTTTATCCATCTTGAATCAATTTTTGTGAGTGGAGAAAAGTATGGGTACAGTTTCAGTCTTTTACATGTGGATATCCAATTCTCCCAGCACCATTTATTGAATAGGGAATCTTTCCCCCAGTGGACGCTCTTGTTTGATTATTCAAGATTAGGTGGCTGTAAGTCGTTGATTTCATTTTCTGGTTTTCTATTTGATTCCAAACGTCTATGTCTCTATTTTTTGTGCCAGTCCCATGCTGTCTTGACCATTATGGCCTTGTAATACAGCCTAAAATCCAGTATGGTCATACCCCCAGCTTTGTTTTTATTACTAAGAACTGCCTTAACTATACGGGTTTTTTTTCTGGTTCTATAAAAAATGCAGAATCATTTTTTGAAAGTCTTGAAAATAGGATGTTGGTATTTTAATAGGGATGGCATTGAATTGGTAAGTTGCTCTGGGAAGTATAAACATTTTAACAATGTTGATTCTTCCTAGCCATGAGCATTGTATGTTCTTCCGTTTGTTAAGGTCCTTTGCTATTTCCTTTCTTAAGGTTACATAATTTTCTTTATAGAGGTCCTTCACCTCTTTTGTTAGGTATATTCCTAAGTATTTCATTTTCTTTGGGACTATGGGGAAGGGAGTTGTGTCTTTAATTAACATCTCATCTTGCCTGTTGTTGGCATATACAAAAGCAACTGACTAGTGAACATTAGTTTTATAACCTGAAACATTACTGTATTTTTTAATGAATTCCAAGAGTCTTGTGGTTGAGTCTTTAGAATTATCTAAGTATAAGATCACATCATCAGCAAAGAGGGAGAGTTTTACCTCCTCTGCTCTGATTTAGATACCCTTTATTTTCTTGTCTTGTCTAATTGTATTGGCTAGAACTTCTAGCACTATGTTGAATAGTAATGGTGAAAGAGGACAACCTTGTCTGGTTCCAGATCTAAGAGGAAAAGCTTTCAGTTTGACTCCATTCAGTAAAATATTAGCTGTGGGTTTGTCATAAATTGCTTTGATCAGTTTCAGAAACGTGCCACTTATGCCTATCCTCCTCAGTGTTCTAATTAGAAAAGGATGGTGGATTTTGTCGAATGCTTTTTCTGCATCTATTGAGAGGATCATATAGTTTTTAGTTTTACTTCTGTTGATACGGTGAATACCGTTTTTAGACTTGTGTATATTAAACCAGCCTTGCATCCCTGGGATGAAACCTACTTGATCAGGATGTATGACTTTTTTGATGATAATCTGTACTCTGTTGGCTAAAATTTTGTTGAGAAATGTGCCACTTATGCCTATACTCTTCAGTGTTCTAATTAGAAAAGGATGCTGGGTTTTATTGAATGCTTTTTCTGCATCTATTGAGAAGATCATATTCTTTATTTTTGCTTCTGTTAATATGGTGGATAATGTTTATGGATTTGAGTATGTTAAATCATCCTTGCATAACTGGGATGAAATCTATTTGATCATGATGTATGACTTTTTGTTGATAAGCTGTAATCTATTGGCTAGGATTTAACAATTTTTGCATCTATATTCATTAATAAAATTGGTCTGAAATTCTCCTTTTTATTTGGGTCTTTTCCTGGTTTTGGTAACAGGATGATGTTTGCTTCATAGAATGTGTTGGGGAAGATTCCTTCCTCATCAATTTTTTGGAATAATTTCTGCAGTAAGGGAATAAGCTCTTCTTCGAAGGTTTGATAGAATTCTGGTGTGAAGCCATCCAGACCAGAGTATTATTTTATTGGAAGCTTTTTTATTGTTTCTTTAAGGTCAATTGTTGCAAGAAGTCCCTTATGCATGATCAGTGACGCAGAGTATAGACCTGCAATTGAAATAGTATAGAACAAAGAGTGGCTACGAGCTCTATGATGGTGAGTAGCAAACTTCTTTATTTCTTCCTAGCTTATATAGTTGGTGCTACACGTGCACACTGTTAATATAACTGATAAACATTTTTCTAAATTTTCTATTATACCTAAAATAGTCATCATGGAAAAATATGCCATCAGCCATTTACCCACATTCTGATAAGGTCACAAACTGCTGTGGGGGAAAGGATTGATTGTTCACCTGCCCTGTTAGGCTCCAAGCCATCTGGAGGCAGAAACTTAATCTTAAAAGACCACCACCTGGAGATTCCTAAGACATACTGTTGACTTGTTTGCATTAGCCCAGCTCTCTGGGCCGGCTTCTGACCAAGGGATTTTTGCCTTCATTGTGTCCAGGCCAAAGGCTGTAATGGAGTTCTGCCCTGGTTTCTCCTAGACTGTGCCAAATAAGACTTATTACTAGCTCACTCTCAGAAAGGCAGGGACAATGGCATTTTCACCATATTTTCCCCTCTTTTTTGATAGTGGGCATTCATATCACTCATTCTAAGAGCAAAAATAGAAGCATGTCTCTCATTCTCCTTCCTAGCTTGATTAACTTTCTTACAAATTTTTATAAAATCAAACAAAAAATTAATAGCAATGCAAATGAACCTACAGGACTTCCAATAAGCCCATTTATTTTAGGTAATGCATTTAACTGTTCAATTTCATCTGCAATTTCCTGCAATATGGAATCGCCATCAATCTTTTTCAATTTTCATTGGAAAGTTGAATACACCTCATGTTATAAATTAACAATATTAGCATTTAAATTCTCATGGTTTAACAAATGCTTTTTCTCCTAAGGGAATTTAGTTTTATTATACATAAGAGGGGGGATACAAAAAGTTGTTATATTATAATCACATTTGAGTCTGACTTGCTTTTTTAAACTAACCAATTCATCTCCTAATAATACTCAGGGCTTGAAATTGGTCTGTTCAGGAGCTCTATTTCTTCCTGGCTAAGTCTATGGAGAGAGTGTGATTTCAAATATTGATCTTTTTCCTTCACATTGTCAAATTTCTGAACATAGAGTTTCTGGTAGTATTCAGAGATAATCTCTTTTGTATCTGTGGTAACAGTTGTTATTTCCCCTTTATCTTTCTTATTGAGGTTACTAGAAATTTTACTTTTCTGTTTCTAGTTATTCTGGCCAAAGGTTTATCTACTTTATATATTTTTTCAAACAACCAACTTTTTGTTTTATTAATTTTATAAATGATTCTTTTGTTTTCAATTTCATTGATGTCTAATTTAATTTTGGAGATTTCTTTTCTTCTACTGGGTTTAGGCTTAGATTGTTCTTCTTTTTCCAATTTTATATGATGGCTTGTGGGTTTATTGATGCACTTTCTTTCTGTTTTTCTAATGTAGGCATTTAAAATGATAAATTGTCCTCTCAAAACTGCTTTTGAAGTATTCCACAAGTTTTGGTAGCTCATGTCATCATTGTTGTTATGCTCAAGTAAGTTACTGATTTCCTCTTTTATTTCTTCCTGCATGCAACTCTCATTTAACATAAGGTTGTTTAATTTCCATGCCTTTGTGTGGGGTTGAACGTTTTTGTTTGAATTGAGTTTCACTTTTAGTGCCTTGAGGTCTCAGAAGATACAAGGTAAAATTTCAATTCTTTTGATTCTGTTCAGGTTTATTTTGCGGCCTAGGATATGATCAATTTTGTAGAATGTTCCATGGAGCAATGAAAAGAATGTATATTCTTTATTTTTGGGATGGAGTGTTCTATATGCATCTATCAAGCACAGTTGTTCTAGGGTCTCATTTAAGTTCCTTATATCTTTGTTTAATTTATATTTAGAGGATAAGTCCAGCTCTGGAAGAGGAGTCTTAAAGTGCCCAGTTATTATGGCATTACGGGATACCATATTGCTCAGACTAAGGTCTGTTCCAAAAATCTGGGAACATTTAATTTGGGAACATAAATATTTAGAATTGAAATGTGTTCTTGTTGTATTTTTCCCTTTACAAATATAAAGTGACCATCATCATCTCTTTTCACTTCAGTTTCTTTAAATCCACATGTATCTGAAAATAAGATTGCAACCCCTCTTTCCTTCTGAATTTCATTTGCCTGAAAAATTGTCTTCCAACCCTTAACTCGGAGTTTTAATTTGTCTTTTGAAGCTAGGTGTGTTTCCTGCAGACAGCAAATGGCTTGTGTTTTTTAATCCAGTCAGCCAATTTATGCCTCTTCAATGGGGAATTCAAGCCATTAACATTTATTGACATAATTGATAAGTATGGTAGTGTTCTATACATCTTTTGTAAGAGTCCATTGCTTAGTTTTATCTTTTGCATCATTGTGGAAGTTAGTTTCTATCTTTTAATTTCTGGGTTCTTACTTTGCTGTTGGTCCATTTTGATAGTCAGTGTGTAGAACAGGTTGAAGTATTTCCTGTAGAGCTGGTCTTGTTGTAGTGAATTTCCTCAATGTTTTTATATCAGTAAATGATTTGATTTCTCCATCAATTTTAAAGCTTAGCTTAGCAGGATATAGAATTCTGAGCTGGAAAATGTTCTGTTTAAATAGATTAAAGTTAGATGACCATTGTCTTCTTGCCTGGAAAGTTTCATTAGAGAAGTCTGCAGTCACTCTGATGGATTTGCCCCTGTAGGTCAACTGGCGTTTACTACTGGCAGGTTGAAGAGTGTTTTCTTTTGTCTTGACTTTGAACAGGTTCATCACAATGTGTCTTGGAGAAACTCGGTTAGAGTTGAGGCAACCTTCAGTCCGATATCCCTCTGAAAGGAGTGCGACAGAATCTTTGGAGATATTTGGGAAATTTTTATTTATAATGTTCTCTAGTATGGCTTCCATTCCTCTAGGGCATTCTTCTTCCCTTCCTGGGATACCTATAAGTTGTATGTTTGAATGTTTCATAAAGTCCCATAAATCTGTCAGTGAACAGTCTGCTTTCTCTCTCTTCTTTTTTGCCTCTTTAGCTATCTGAGTTATCCCAAGAGCTTTTTCCTCTACCTCTAAGATTCTTTCTTCTGCATGGTCTAATCTGTTGTTGATATTTTTTATTGCAAGTTTAAATTCCCTAATTGACTCCTTTGGTTCCTTCAGCTCTGCTATATCCTTTCTATATTCTTCATTTGTTCATCTCTTACGTAATTCTGTTTTTCAATTTCCTTTTGTTGCTTTTCCACTTTCTCAGCAGTTTCCATCATTGTTTCCATCATTTCCTTTATTGTTTTCATCATGTTTATTCTAAATTTCCTTTCTGTAATTTCTAACATTTTTTAATAGGTGGAATTCTCTGCAGTAACTACCTCACGATCCCTTGGGGGGTTCTCTGGACTGGTTTTTCATGTTGCCAAGATTTCTCTGCTGATTCCTCCTCATGTATTATTTCTTTTATCTGTTTCCTTTCCCTAATTTTCCTTACACTGCCTCTTGCTCTTGACCTTGCTCTGCCTCTGGACTAGGGTTTGGATGAGTCCTTTTGGTACAGGACCAAAAGAACGAGAAGGGTGAAAAGCCAGAAGAGAAAAAAGAAAGAAAAAAAAAAAAAAATGAAGAAAAAAGACAAAGGAGAAGTTGTGGGTAAAAGGGAATATTGACAAAAGAAAGAGAGGCACAGAAAGAGGGAGACAGAGCAATATAGTCATACAGTAGTGTACTTTGACCCAACTTTAAAACCCCCCAACCTCTAGGGATGCTGGGTTTGATGATTCCCTTGAGGTCAGCAGCTCTTTGCTAGCTTGTTCGGAAACAGTATGCCACCTCCATCAAGGAGAGAAGAAAGACAAAAAGGTTATAAATCAAACCAAAACAACCAAACAGAAAACTTTATAGGATAAAATTGGGGGAAAAAAATAATAATAATATGGTGTAGAAACACTAGCAAAAATTCAGTTCTAATTGTTGAAAAGGCAACAATGGGAAATTATATTTAAACTAGAAAAATAAATAAAGAAAAGAAAAAAAAGCAAAATCTATAGGGAAAACTTTGAAATTAGAAAACAAAACAAAACAAAAACAAAGCAGTATATATATCTTGCTGAATATTATCTGGGCATTGGGTGATCTTCTGGGGTATGAGATGTTAATCATGATGCTGATACGGCTTTTCCTAGATGGAGACTGGAGGCCTCTGATGATTTCTCAAACCCTGCAGTGTGGAGAGCCTAAATCTCTCCTCACCCTGCTTGAAAGGCACTCTAAATTGCTAACCATGGCCAGGCAGAAGCTTTCCCAGTAAAGTGCTTGTTGCTAGAATCACTCCTGAAGTGGCTATCCACTTACCCAGTATGACAAAACCAATCTCACTCTATGCCCCTGAGGACTAGGGCTGTAAGGCATCTCACTCCACACCTTTAGGCTGCTCAGTCACTCGATTGCTCACTCCTGCCCAATCCTTGCTCTGTGACCCTGAGGGCAGAGCTTGCCAGGGCAGTTCTCCCACAGTGACTCCATGCGGCCTACAGCTAAACACTATTAGCTCTGCTGGCTCAGTGGCTCAGTTTTTGGCCCTAGACAATGCTTAAAGTCCTCCATACTCTTGCACAAGTTCTCCCAAGGTTGTTCAACTGAGTCCCAAGTCCATAAAAAAACAAAAAAGCTCGCATGTAAGGCCTTTCCAGTTTGCAATATCACTGCCGCTATACTTACAGCTGCCGGAGGGATTAGACCAAATGAACACATGCAACCACTTGTCAGTTTTCCGCTGCTTTTTCATCCTCCTGGGGTCCAGAAGTCTCTCACTGACTCCCTGTGTCCTCAAATGAATATTTTTGTGCAGATCCCACGAGTCAGAGATGCCTGGAGTCTTGTCTTCCCAGACTCACCATGCCCAGTTGCAAGGAAGTTGTTGTTTGGCCGCCATCTTGGTGACACTGTGCTGAATGCAATTATTATGATGAAACTTCTCATCTGTTTCCTGTTTCATCAGGGAATGGTCTGCAGTCCATCATCATCATGATGATGCAGACATCATCAATGGTCTGCAGTTTGGGGACCACTGGATGAATATTCATAAGTACAGGGGTCAGCAAAATTTCTGTAAAAGGCCAACTGTAACTACTGCAGGCTTTGCAGGTTCCTTATGTTTGTGCATTCAGTGTCTGTAGCAAAAATGTTTATTTTATCCATGGGGAGAAGATTTTTGCATGTTATGATGCTGACAAAGGTCTGATCACTATAATCTACAGATAACTCACAGTAATCATTAAGAAAAGAACAAGCAACTCTATTTCTTTGTGGATAAGAAACCTGAACAGAAACTTCTCTTAAGATGACAGATGAATGTCCACCAAATATATGGAAAAAATGCTCATAATCTTCAATCATCAGAGCAATGCAAATCAAAACCACTTTGAGATGTCAATTAACACCAGTAAGAATAGCCCACATCACAAATTCTCCTAACTGCAGATGCTGGAATGTACGTAGAATGAAAAGATTGCTTCTATGCTGCTGGTGGGATTGCAAACTCATACAACGTTTATGGAAAGAAGTATGGAAATCCATAAGGAAGTAGAAGTTGACCTTCCATTTGATTCCACAATTCCATTACTAGGTATTTACCCAGAAGAACAAAAATCATATTATCTCAAAGACATTTGCACCAGAATGTTTATTACAGCCCAATTCATAATTGCCCAGTCATGGAAGTAGGCCAAATGCCCATCAATCTATAAGTGAATTAGCCAATTGTGTGTACCATGGAATACTATTCAGCCATTAAAAAAGATAGAGACTTTACATCTTTTGTATTAAACTGGATGGAAGTGGAACACATTATTGTAAGTAAAGCACCACAAGAATGGAGAAGCAAGAATCCTATGTACTCTATTCTTACTTGAGGACAATTGATGACCTATGACACATTCAGGTGGTGGGGAAGAGGGTTATAGGGAGAGGGAAGAAGGAATGGGGGTATGGGGATCATGGGGTGTGACACACCTCTTGGGGATGGGTCACTATTGTAAGAGGGACTTTACTTAACAAATACAATCAGTGCAACCTGGTTCTTTGTACCCTCAATAAATCCCCAACAATAAGAAATAAATAATTAATTAAAAATAAAAATAAAAATAGAAGCATCATTTAATCCAGAAATCCCACTACTGGGTATTTACCCAAAGAAAAAGAATTCATTTTATCTAAAGGACATCTGCACTTGAATGATTATTGTAGCACAAGTCACAATCGCAAAGATGTGAAACCATCCAACCCACGTGCTCATCAGTACATGAATACAATAACAAAATGTGGTATATGTATATTATGTAATGCTACTCAGCCAAGAAGAAACATGATTTAATCCCTTTTGCAGCAATTTGAATGAAACTGGAGACCATTATTTATTCTAAGCGAACTGTCTATAGAATGGGAAAACAAACACCAAATGTACTCACTATTAAATTGTAACAGGCCAATGAACACAAATGTGCACAGATGGAAGTAAAACTCAATACAGATAAAGCAAGGTGGGGGTGAGGTGAGAATGGGTAAAATCCCACCTACTGGGTACAAGGAACAGTCAGTGATCGGCACACTTACAAGTCAGATTGGATCATAACAAAACCAATATGTGTATCCAAAAACATTTGTATCCCTGTAGTATTTGGAAATAAAGTGACTTAGAGCATAGAAAAACCATTAAAAAATAAATAAATTGAGAGTTCTGCTAGATAACCTTGGCTATTTGATCTAATGAAAAACCAAAATAAGCAATAGGCATTTGATGATCCCTTCATAGCTGAATCAGTACCTTTAATGCTTTCTTAGGCTTTTCAAGAACAAAATGAGAATCAGATTTGTGAATTTAGAATCCTAAAAAGCAATCTTCTAGTACATAGCTGTTCTGCCATTCTTTGTACATAAATTTGCATGTTTCTTTTAACCTGAAATGTGTACAATGATTGAAATGTATTTGCACATTTATTATTCCCATATAATTATATCAATTGTCCTAGTACTTGTCCAGATTCTTCATGATGAAAAATGAAAAGAGAATACAACTTTTTGGAAAGAAGTATGGAGAATCCCCAAAGAACTCAAATTAGACACCCCATTTGATCTTGCAATACCATTACTAGGCATCTGCCCAGAAGGAAAAAAAAAAAAAATGTTATCATAGGACATTTGCACTAGACTGTTTATCACAGCTTAATTTACAATCACCAAAACGTGGAAACAACCTAAATACCCACCAACACAGGAATGGATTAACAAGCTGGGGTATATATATACCATGGAATACTATTCAGCCATTAAAAGAGACAGAGACGTTACATATTTTGTATTAACCTGGATTGAGGTGGAACACGTTCTTCTTAGTAAAGTATCATAAGAATTGAGAAACAATAATCCAATGTACTCAATTCTAATATGAAGGCAGTAGATGATCTAAGACAAAGTGGGGAATACGGGAATGATGGATCGGGGGAGGAGCAGGATGGGAGTCATGGTGTATGGCACACCTCCTGGGGGAGAAGCACAATTGCAAGACAGACTTTACCTAACAACCCAAATCACTGTAACCAATTTTTTTTGTACCCTCAATGAATCCCAAAGAATTAAAAAAAAAAAAAAAAAAAAAAAAAAAAGAAAGAAAAATGAAAAGAGGTTTATGAGATCTGACCATTAAGTTTATGAGCTCATCCTAGGAAAAGTTATACATACTTTATTGCTAATATTACTATAGTTACTTTTAAAGTACTTCGCTTCAGAAACAATGCACTGACGCAAGCACCTAGTCCAACGTTCAAATCAATTTTGGAACTCCTTTTCTGGAATGGACATCAAAGCTGTCATTATATTACTCTTGATATCCTAAATGTCATCAAAATGTATTCCTTTCAGTATTTCCTTATTCAGTATTTCCTTCAGGTACAGAAAACAGTCATTGGATGCCAGATCAGGTGAGTAGGGAGGATCTTCCAATACAGTTATTTGTTTGCTGGATAAAAACTTCCTCACAGACAGTGCTGTGTTAGCTGGTACATTGTTGTGTGCAAGAACCATGAGTTGTTGGCCAAGATGTTCCTAACTATTTCTGTATTGATGTTTATTTGGTCTGCTATGCGTCTCAATTTGGACACCTGGAATTATAAAATTTAGCAATATTTTTAGCAGTTCTGATCACTACTGGTTGATGTGACATCTCCTCATCAGTGACTCTTTTTCTCCCCTCAAAAAAGCATTTAATCCATTTGTACACTGCCATTTTCTTCATGGCATTATCCTCATAAACTTGGAATAACATGTAGCTGATTAAACTTGCACTCTTGCCACATTTCACAGGAAATTTATGAATGTTTGTTGCTCTAATTTAAGTTCTGACATTCTGGCCACATACACCAGGACACATAACAATGATAATGAAGCAAGACACAACCACATGTCAACATCACCACATATGAGACACCGATATACCAAAATTAATGAAACCTGTCCAAGCTCTACAGTGCTGCCAACATAAGCACATGGTAGCAAGTTCTCAAACATAATTGTCAGACCTCAGACACTAGTTAGATGACCCCAGTACTTGGAGTTATTGTACAAATGTAATAAATACACAGAATTAATCTTAGGTATTTTATGTTTTTGAGCATAAAAAAATACATTTGAACATAGTAAAAGATTATTGTATAAGAAGAGAATCACAAGGAAATCTCAAATCCTTAAGGTCCAAATCAAGAATTTGAAAGAAGGAGTCGACGGTGGGCAGAACATGATGGTACAGGACAGATGTGTAGCCCACCTCTCCCGAGCTATCAGGAGAGAAAAAAGGGGGTCTGAACCTTCCCCAAGTGTGGATTATTGGTGTGGAGGGACAGCTGGAGACCCTGGGGAGGTGTAGCAAAATGGCGGACAGGACAGATGTGTAGCCCACCTCTCCCAAGCCATCAGGAGAGAGGAAAGGCAGTCTGAACCTTCCCCAAGTGTGGATTATTGGTGTGGTCGCACAGATGGAGACACTCAGTAAAGTGGCGGATTGCTATATCTGAGGGGTAATTTAAAACCACAGACTCTGGTGTAGAGATTCTTCCCTGCGTGGCTGGCTGGCCAGTAGGCCCCTCCCTTACAGAGAGCAGCAGCTTGCGAATGCTGACAAAACCCAATTAACAAATATTTATTCCTGAACTGAGAGAGGCATCCGAAAGGAGAGCCACTCAAAACCACGAGGAACTGGGCAACCTGTTGGACAATTGAAGGGAAGGGAGCCCGCCGGGGAAACAGACATTTTGAAATACCCAAGGGCAGGCGCCCTCCCCCAGACCAGCAGGGATTGAGTAAGACCACAACATTCCTGCTGAAGAAGGCTGGAGGGGGTTGGCAGTTCAGGCTGAACTGGGAACTGGCTAGTCCCGATCAAAAAGGAAAACTTTGAACCATAAAACTCAGAATAAGATCCCCGAGTCCTCCCGCCACATGAACTGGATTCCGCCACAACAGTCGTGTGCTCCCATCGTGCCAGCTGCGCAAGCCACCTCCCGCCCTGGTCGGGAACCCAGCAGCACCCCCTTCCACAGCTGATTGTACTCGCCAGCTTGCAGGAGAACCTGGGAGCAGAGTGGAAAGATTTGAGAATTGTGGACTCCTGCACTGAGTGGGAAGGTCGGTCGCGAGTGCTGTCTGGAGCAAAATAGCTGAGGTTACACATTACTTGG
The DNA here is from genome assembly GCA_963574355.1 of Loris lydekkerianus. Taxonomy (NCBI): domain Eukaryota; kingdom Metazoa; phylum Chordata; class Mammalia; order Primates; family Lorisidae; genus Loris; species Loris lydekkerianus. The sequence goes on along the minus strand of CAUYPK010079830.1, from coordinate 5,218 downwards.
GTGACAAACTTTCACAGAAACTCCAAAATGGCAATCGACCAGGGAAGGCGGTTACCATGGTAACAGTATAAACTGTGAATCAGGTATAAGCCTGGGAACCGCACACAGCGCCACCTGATGTTCGGGAAGTATATTGCAGTATGATTATATTCCTACGGAAGCTGAAGCTTACATCAGACATATAGATGTAAATTTCTACATACAAGAACAATTTTTTTGTAGATGGTGCATTTCTTTTTATGTTTCTTTTTTTTTCTTTCTTTTTTTTTTCTTTCTTTGTTGTTTGTTTTTGTTCTTTTGCTCTGTTTTTTCCTTACCATTTATATGGAAGAGCTTTTGTTAATTTTTTTATTATTGCTTTTTAAATAGATATATATTTTTTTCTATTTTTTCTAATTTTAATTTCTCCTTTCTTCTCTTTTAGCTTTTCTACAAACACCACTTTCATTTTTTTTCAATTATTTTACAACTATCACTATTTTTATTGCAGTAGCTTTTATGTTACTGTTGTTGTGGGTGTTGTCTGTATGTCTATGTGTCTCCATCTGTTTCTGTATCTATGGGCTTGTGTGTCTGGTACTCTTCATATCTGTCTATTTACGCATTTGCCCTCAATGAGCTTGGTGTTACAACCTGCAACTCTGAGCTCCCAGCACCCGCCTCCACTCTCACTCTGAGGTCTAGAGGACTGCCCCCCAGGAGTCCAGATTCTGGGGTGACTGCTCGAGAAGTGTAGATAGGACATGGACTGCAGCTGGAAAGTGCTGATTCTACAGCACAGGAGCAAAAAGAAGATGGTCAGCTAAGAGGGAATCATGAAGGAGCAGCGGTGCCCCGAGGTGCAGAGCTGCAGACGTCTTTAGCAATAACAAGGCCCACTCCCAGATATCTCATAGCCACTCCTCCTGTTTCCCTGGGCAATCAGATGAGGCCGGGCATCTTCTCAGATGGCAAACACCACGGATCAGACATGGGACTGAAACACAGGCCCCGTGAGTAAAGGGTTTGCCAGAGGCAGTACTGGCTTGGGTGGAACTCTGGGACTAGAAAATGCACCCCAGATCTGGGAAACTCCCAGGGTGGGGCTAATGCAAAGGACCTCTCTACTGAGCCTAAGATGCACCTGGCTCTCAGGGGATCATCAGCCTATAGACAAAGTAGGCCTATAGGCTACAGCTGACAATTAACTGTGCTGCAAATACAAACCTGCAGGAGTAAAGACAGGGCCTGAGGCACAGGTTCTGGGAACTCAAGTCAGCCGCTCCTCGGCAGAGGAATTCAGCAGGGGATCTGCAGAGTCAGAAACAAACTCCCACAGGGTAGTTCCGTTCAGCCAGTAACATAAATTAAGGGTGGGGCTGGAACTGAGTGAACACCCCCAGACTCCACCAAGTGACTGAGGTTGACAGGCCTCACCACTCCCTGCTGGATTAAGGCCAAGATCAGTGGCTTGGACAAGCAGATACAGACTTCACTGGGATTTAGGCAGGTGCAAACCTATGGAGTACCTGCTCACTGCAGACAACTGAAAAAAAACACAGCCCTGTGGGGCTAGCAGCGACTGGGTGTGACAGAGATGCAAGGTGGGGAAGGAGGCATCAACCTTCCCAGACTGATCTATTTATTGGGTGGCTCCTCCTGATTCCAGGAAGCACAAGAGCAAGCCATATTAGAGTAGTCACCAGACCCCTGTGATTCAGTTCCCAGAGACTTCTTAAACTCTCCCACATGAGACAGGTGCTCACTGACACAATTGATTTGGACCTTTTGAACTGAGTCAATTGCCTGAGGACTGTTCAGGTGATTCCCTGGGTGTGTGGCTGTAGGAAAGTTTGATTCTCCTTTTCCAATTCATGCCTGAGGTGGGCGGGGAGACTTACTTGCTGGTATTTTTCCACAGCTGAGACTTTAACCCAGAGTAACTGTTTCACTAGGGTTGAACAGAAACCAGCTGAAAACAAGACAGAACCACTTAGCCCCACCACATCAATCAGGGCCCCAGTTTCTCAGGCCACAGCACTGTATGGGTCCTCAACAAAACTCCAAGAGAAAAACCAAACAGAGCAAAACAATCATGGTGCGGAATCAGTGGAAAAATTCTGGTAACATGAATAACCAGAATAGATCAACCCCCCGAAAGGAAAGATACGGCAGAGGTATTTGAAGATCCCATTCACAAACAACTGGCTGAGATGTCAGAAATCAAATTTAGAATTTGGACAGCAAACAAGATTAATAAAATGAAATTAGAAATTCAAGGTGAAATTCAAAAGTTGTCTCTAGAATTCAACGAATTTAAAGACAAAACCACCAAAGACTTAGAAACACTGAAGCAAGAATTTGCAGCTCTCAAAGATCTGAAAAATACAGTAGAATCCCACACTAACAGAGTGGAGCAAGCAGAGGAAAAGATCTCTGACATTGAAAACAAAGCCTTTGAATGCTCTTAAACTCTCAAAGAGGAAGAGAAATGGAGAGCAAAAACAGATCATTCTCTCAGAGAGCTCTGGGATAATTCGAAGAAGGTCAACCTCCGAATCATTGGAATTCCTGAAAACGATGAAGTGGCCTCGCTGGGCACAAAGGCCCTTCTGCATAAAAGTATAAAAGAGAATTTTCCAGACATGCCTTGAGATTCTGAAATACAGATAGAAGAAAGCTTCAGAACCCCAGCACAACTCAACCCCAATAAGACATCCTCCAGGCATATCATAATTAACTTCATGACAGTTAATACCAAGGAGAAGATTCTCAGAGCTGTCAGGTGAAAGAAAGCCATTACATACAAAGGTAAGAATATTAGAATGACTGAAGATCTCTCTGCTGAAATTTTTCAAGCCAGAAGAGGGTGGTCATCGACTTTTCATCTCCCAAAGCAAAATAACTTTCAAACCCGGATCTTGTATCCAGCTAACCTGAGTTTCATTTATGATGGAGAAATAAAATACTTTAATGACATTCCAATGTTGAAGAAATTTGCCATAACCAAAGCACCTCTGCAGGATATTCTCAGACCTATCCTCCATAATGACTAACCCAATCCTATACCACAAAAGTAAACTCACTCAAAAACTTCTGAGCAAACTCCAACTTCCAAACTGGCAAAAGGATTCAAAATGTCCACTGGACTTTTAAAAAACTCGATACCAAAAATTTCACCAGACTTATCACTATTCTCCATTAATGTGAATGGCTTAAAATGTTCTCTAAAGAGGCATACGTTAGCTGACTGGATACAAAAACTTGACCAGATATTTGTTGCATACAAGAGTCACATCTTAACTTAAAAGACAAACACAGACTCGGGGTGAAAGGATGGTCATCCATATTTCAAGCAAATGGTAATCAGAAAAAAGCAGGTGTTGCAATTCTATTTGCAGATACAATAGGCTTTACACTAACAAAAGTAAAGAATAACAAGAATGGTCACTTCATATTTGTTAAGGGTAATACTCAATATAATGAGATTTCAATCATTAATATCTATGCACCCAACCAGAATGCACCTCAATTTATAAGACAAACTTTAACAGACCTGAGCTACTTGATTTCCTCCAGCTCCATTATAGTCGGAGATGTCAACACTCCTTTGGCAGTGTTGGATCAATCCTCCAAGAAGAAGCTGAGTGAAGAAATTTTAGATGTAAACTTAACCATCCAATATTTGGATTTAGCAGACATCTACAGAACATTTCATCCCAACAAAACTGAATACACATACTTCTCATCAGCCCACAGAACTTCCTTCAAAATTGATCACATTTTAGGTCACAAGTCTAACCTTAGTAAATTTAAATGAATAGAAATTATTCCATGCATCTTCTCGGACCACCATGGAATAAGACTCAAGCTGAGTAACAACAGGAATCTGCATACTCATACAAAAACATGGAAGTTAAATAACCTTATGCTGAATGATAACTGGGTCAGAGATGAGATTAAGAAAGAAATTGTCAATTTCTTGGAACAAAACAACAATGAAGACACGACCTATCAGAACCTCTGGGACACCGCAACGGGAGTTCTAAGAGGAAAATTAATAGTACTGCAAGCCTTCCTCAAGAGAACAGAAAAAGAGAAAGTTAATAACTTAATGGGAAAGCTCAAGCAACTGGAAAAGGAAGAATACTTTTAACCCAAACCCAGTAGAAGAAAAGAAATAACCAAAATTAGAGCAGAATTAAATGAAATTGAAAACAAAGGAATAATACAACACATTGATAAATCAAAAAGCTGGGTTTTTGAAAAGGTCAATAAAATAGATATACCTTTGGCCAACCTAATCAGGAAAAAAAGAGTGAAAGCTCTAATCTCATCAATCAGTAACGACAAAGACGAAATAATAACAGACTCCTAAAAAATCCAAAAAATCCTTAATGAATATTACAAGAAACTCTACTCCCAGAAATATGAAAATCTGAAGGAAATTGACTGAAATATGGAAGCATTTCACCTTCCAAGACTTAACCAGAATCAAGTGGAAATGTTGAACAGGCCAATATCAAGTTCTGAAATAGCATCAACCATACGAACCTCCCTAAAAAAAAAAAAAGCCCAGGATCACATGCTTTCACCTTAGAATTCTACCAAACCATTAAAGAGGAATTAGTACCTATACTACTCAACCTGTTCCAAAAGTTAGAAAAAGAAGGAAGACTACCCAACACATTCTATGAAGCAAACATCACCCTGATCCCCAAACCAGGAAAAGACACAACAAGAAAAGAAAATTATAGATCAATATTACTAATAAATATAGATGCAAAAATATTTAGCAAGATCCTAACAAACAGAATGCAGAAACACATCAAACAAATTATACAACATGACCAACTTGGTTTTATCTCAGGATCTCAAGGCTGGATCAATATACGTAAATCTATAAATGTAATTCAGCACATAAACAAATTAAAAAACAAAGACCATATGATTCTCTCAATCAATGCAGAAAAAACTTTTGATAATATCCAGGATCCCTTCATGATCAGAACACTTAAGAAAATTGGTATAGAAGGGATATTTCTTAAACTGATAGAGGCCATCTACAGCCAACCCACAGCCAATATCGTATTAAATGGAGTTAAATTATCATCATTTTTTCTCAGGTCAGGAACCAGACAAGACTGCCCATTGTCCCCACTCCTTTTCAACATTGTAATGGAAGTTTTTGCCACCCCAATTAGGGAAGAAAAGGCTATCAAGGGTATCCATATAGGTT
>CAUYPK010079828.1:0-17247 GCA_963574355.1 Loris lydekkerianus | reverse complement strand
TTGAGACAGCTTTTGAATTTCTCCTCGAATTCCTAGTTCCATTTTGTTAATCTTGTTTGCCATCCAAATTCTGAATTCGATTTCTGACATCTCAGCCAGTTGTTTGTGAATGGGATCTTCAATTACATCTGCCATATCTTTTCTTGGCGGGGTTGATCTATTCTGGTTATTCATGTTACCAGAGTTTTTTTGCTGATTCCACCCCATGATTGTGTTGATCCCTTTGATTTCTCCCCTTGTGCTTTGTCAAGAACCTGTACGATGCTGTGGCCTGAGAAACTGGGGCCCTGTTTGGTGTATAGGGGCTAAGTGGTTCTGTCTTGTTTTCAGCTGGTTTCTGTTTGACCCTAGTGAAACAGTCACTCTGGGTTAAAGTCTCAGATGTGGAGAAATACCAGCAATTAAGTCACCCCACCCACCACAGGCAACAATTGGAAAAGAAAAATCAAACCTTCCTACAACCACACACCCAGGGTGCCACCTGGATAGTCTTCAGTTGATTGGCTCAGTTCAAAAGGTCCAAATCAATTGTCTGAGTCAGCAGCTGTCTTGAATGGGAGAGTTTAAGAGGTCTCTGGGAACTGGATCACAGGGGTCTGGTGACTGCTCTGATATGGCTTGCTCCTGTGCTGTGTGGAGTCAGGAAGAGTCACCCAGAAAATAGTTCAGTTTGGGAAGGTTGATGTCTCCTTCTCCACCTTGCAGCTCTGTCACACCCAGTCACTGCTCACCCCACAGGGCTGTGACCCTGTCAGTTGTCTTCAGTGTGCAGATACTCCAGAGCTTTGCACCTGCCTAAATCACAGGATAGCCTGTGTCAGCTCATCCAGGCCACTGCTCTCTGTCTTTATCCAGCAGGGGGTGGTGAGGCCTGTCAACCTCAGGCACTTGATGGATGCTGGAGGTGTTCACTCAGTTCCAGCCCCACCCTTAGTTTATGTTACTGTGTGAATGGAATAACCCTGTGGGAGTTTATTTCTGACCCTGCAACATTACTCTACAGAGGAGAGGCTGATTTGAGTTCCCAGAACCTGTGCCTCAGGCCCTGTCTTTACTCCTGTGGGTTTGCGTTCTTCGCACGATTAGTTGTCAGCTGTAGCCTCTTGGCCTCCTTTGTCTATATGCTGGTGATCCCCTGAGGACCAGGTGCGTCTTAGGCTCAGTAAAGCAGTCCTCTCGATCAGCCCCACCCTGGGAGTTTCCTGGCTCTGTGGGTGTGTTTTCTAGTGCCAATGTTCCACCCAGGTCAGTACCGCTTCAGGCAAACCCTTTACTCACGGGGCCTGAGTTTCGGTCCCAGGTCTGTTCCGTGGTGGTTACTGTCTGAGAAGATGCTCAGCCTCATCTGGTTGCCCAGGGAGACAGGAGGAGTGGCTATGGGATATCTGGGGGTGGGCCTTGTTATTGCTGAAGACGGCTGTTGGTCTACACCTCGGGGCACCATTGCTCCGGTGTGATTCCCTCTTAGCCAATTGTCGTCTCCTTACTCCTGTGCTGCAGAATCAGCACTGGCCAGCTGCAGACCAGGTCCTGTCCACACCTCTTGAGAGTTCACCCAAGAATCTGAACTCCTGGGGGGCAGGCCTCCAGACCATGGAGTGAGAGTGGAGGAGAGTGCTGGGAGCTCAGAGTTGCAGGTCATAACACCAAGCTCATTGAGAGCAAATGAAAAAATAAACAGATACAAAGGCTACCAGAAACAGATGGAAACACAGAGACATACAGACAACACCCAGGACAACAGCAACATAAAAACAACTGCAATAAAAATAGTGATAATCATAAAGTCATTGAAAGAAAGAAAAGAAAGAAAGAAAAAAAAAGATAGAAAAAAGTGGTGTTAGTAGAAATGTTAAAAGAGAAGAAAGGAGAAATTGAAATTAGAAAACAGAAATAAAATATATATCTATATAAATAGTAATAATAAAAAATTATCAAAAGCTTCTCTAAGAAAATGGTGGGGAAAAAACAGAACAAAACAAAACAAAACAGAGCAAAACAATAAAAAAAGGCATCAACTACAAAATTATTCTTGCGTGTAGAGGTAACCTATATACATCTATATGACTGCTGTAGGGATCAACTTTTGTAGGAATATATTTATACTGCAATATACTTTCTGGACACCAGGTGGTGCTGTGGGTGGCTGCCAGGCTTATACCTGATTCACAGTTTATACTGTTACCATGGTAACCACCTTCCAAGGCCGATGGTCATTTTGGAATTTCTGTAAAAGTTTGTCACCTAAGAATTGTGTAACCTTGGCTGTTCTTTTTCAGGCAGCACTTGCGACCGACCTTCCCACTCAGTGCAGGTGTCAGCAGTTCTTAAATCTTTCCACTCTGTTCCCAGGTTCTCCTGCAACCTGGTGACTGCAATTGGTTGTGTGTGGGGGATTATTATTTCTTTATTTACAATGAAGTGGAATTGAGGGCTCCTGGATTTGTAATCAACCATCCCTTTATGAAAGAACTGGGACTTGTGAATGTGTCTTTTCCCCTACAGCTTTAGAAAGGTCCTGTTATGTACTACAGCCTGAGATTCTGGAGACATGCTTTATGTGATGGGGCTAGGTGGCTCCATCATGTATTCAGATAATCTCTGTTCAATCCTACTGAATCAGTAGCTTTGGGCTAAAATCTCTGCTGTGGAGAAATACAAGCAACTAAGACACACCACCCCCCACAGGCAACACCTGGAAAGAGAATAATATAACCCTCCCACAACACAGACAGGGTACAACCTTGGAGGGTCCCTGGGTGATCTACCCAGTTGAAGAGTTTCAAACTAATTGTCCCATTCAGCACAAATGCAGATCAAGTGGGAGAGTTCTAAAGGTCTCCAGCAACTAGACAGAAGGATCCACTGGCAGCTTAAGTGTAACTCACTCTAGTACTTCAGGAAGTCATAAAGGCCCAGCAAGCAAAAGAGTTAGTCAAGGGGGGCTGGTGCCTCCTTCCCCACCTTGCACCTTTATTATATCCAGGCACTGGTAACCCCACTGGCCCATGGCCCATTTCCCTCCTATGACCAAATGTGCCAGGGATTTGAGCCTGCCAGAGTCACAGGGAAGTCAATGCTTCATTGGCCAGGCCACCACACTCTGCCCCAAGCCACCTTAGAGAGATGAATCCTGACTACCTTCGGTGCTCAATGGAAACTGTAGAGTGTTACACCTAAGCTCGTTCCAAAGCAGAGGTTAGCAAAGCAGCAAATGTTTTTTTTTTTTTTTTTACTTCAGATATCCTGCCTCTGTCCAGCTACTCTGCTCCTCTGGTATCCCTGGAGTTTGAGGTCTGGCTTCCTCTGACAGTCCACAGAATTGGAGAGGTTTCTGTCCAAAAATTGACCCTAGTGGGATTGCTCTATTAATGATGCTGTGTGGGAGATGTTTCCATGTGGTTTCCCACACCTCGGTGGTTCCCAAACATCCGCTGGTCACATGGATACCAAAGCACCTGCCTGCTACTGATTTGCACTTTCTTAGAGCCAGGCCATTTCCTCCAATGCCTTTCTGCACCACTACTAGATTCACTGTTAAGTGGAGCTGCACTTCTGTGGTCCATGAAATGCCCTGTCCTAGCAATGAACTGCAGACATTCCAGTCTCTGCACCAGTTGGGCTTCTAGACCACCAGGCAAGGGGGATGGGTGGACTGGGAGTTCAAAATGGCAGGGACCATATTTATTCAACTTTCATGCTTGGCAAGATAATTCCCAGGATCACAGCAGAGTCTCTCTGGAGATGGAGTCCCACCTGCCAGTAACTCTCTCCCATGGAGTGAGACAAGAGGTCTTCAGTTCACTGCTCGCTTGTAGAAATCCCACAGCAAGCAAGCAACTCTCTTGAGGGAGGTGACTGACACTCACCCTTTTTGGTATGGGTTCTGTACCTTAAATTTTCTTCCTTCAAGTTGCAGCTTACCTCAGCAGAGATGACATACAGTTATCATACTTGTCTCTCTGCTTGCCTCCCGCTCTTCAGCTTTGTTATGTTCTTTCTGACCCTTATCTCTCCCTCTGGATGGGAACTTCTGTTGAAAGCTGGATCCTGTCAGCCCTCTTCCCTCTCTTCCCCTTGTTCTTATTGAATATAAAAATTGGAGTTAGGGAAAATAGCCAATTGAAGCACTTAGTAAAACATAAAACACATTAAACAAAATAAACAAACAGCCAAACGAACAAACAAACAAAACCTCAATTAACCCGAAGTAAGCACTGTCAGCAACTATAAGAGGAAGGGAAGAAGACAGAGAGGAAAAGAAAATTAACAATAACTCCTAACAGAAAGAAAAAAGAAAAATAATTTAAAAAAAGCGAAAAAAGGCAACAACAACTAAAAGTTATATATATAATTGTATATAATTATTATATATATGAAACTTATGCATATATATATATATGCATATATATATATAAGGGATTGAATTTAGTAGAAATTCAATTTAGTAGAAATATATTTATGTTTTAAAATACTTTCTGGACACCATGTGAATGGTTCCCAGGCTTATACCTATTTCCTAGCTTAGATTTATCTTGGTGGTTGACTGATTACCAGCTTGGCACTTAAACCCTGCTGAACTGTTGATTCCACAGATCTCAATAAATCTTCAGAGGCAGTTTTTGCTAATTCTCCCTGCTTGCTGCCATCTCCTGAATTTTATAACAATGGCTGCCTCCTCTCCAGAAAATTTTCCCTTATGAATGTGTCTCCTGCCATCAAACCTCAGCAGTGCCACTCCAGATGGCATGCCACTCTGGCCACCAAATTCCACTTAGCAGTCCACACTTCACCAATACTTCCACACAACATCTTGTTTCCCCATGAACTGAGAAATGTACTCCTCCAAGGGGGGGGGGGGTGGAGTGGTGGGTGGTGGTGACTGCTGCCACTGCCTGCAGTCAAGGCACAGAAACTTGCCTGGTCATCTTCACAGCTCCAGATTACACTCCAAGTCCAGTGATCTGCCACCTTGCTGCACACCCTGAACTGCCACTCCACACCAATATTTCACGCTGGGAATGATTTAGCTCACTCACTCTCACCTGTTGTTCAGGAGAGCTGAGCTAAACGTCTTTCCCATCTGTCATTATGCTCCACCTCCCTTCAGTATGTTGTATTTCGGTTTTCATTTATTTAAAGAATTTTTTGTTAATTTTCATCTTAATTCCTTTACTGACTCCATGGTGGTTCAGGAGCATAGTTTTTAATTTTCATGCATTTGTATAGTTTGCAAAGTTCCTCTTGGTATTGATTTCAACTTTTATTCCATTATATTCTGTGAAGATGGTTGATATAATTTCCGTTTTCTAAAGTTTGTTGACATGTGTTTGTGGCCTAACATATGATCTATCCTGGAGAATACTTTATGTGCTGCTGGTGTGTTATTTGTATTAATAGAATACAATGTTCTGGAAATTACTATTAGATCCATTTGATCTAAAGTACAGTTTATATCCAATGTTTCTTCATTAATTTTTTTGTTTAGAAGATCTGTGTGATTATAAAAGTTGGATGCTGAAATTCTTCACTGATAATGTATTGGAGTTTGTCTTTCTCTTTAGATTCAGTGACAATTGCTTTATGAATCTGGGTGCTCCACTGTTAAGTACATATATATTTATAATTGTTATATACTCTTGATTAATAGATACCTTTATTATCATAAATGAACCTTATTTGCCTTATTTTACTGGTCATAACTTAAGATCTGTTTTATATGATACAAAGTATAAGTAGTTTTGCCTGTTTTAATTTTCCATTTACATGGAATATCTTTTCTCTTCCCTTTACTTTCAGTCTATATGTTTCTCTCTTTTTTTTTTTTTTTTTTTGAGATAGAATATCACTTTGTCACCCTCAGTAGAGTGCCATGACATCATAGCTCATAGCAACCTCAAATGCTTTGGCTCAAGTGATCCTCTTGCCTCAGCCTCCCCAGGGTCTGAGGTTATAGTCATTGACCACAACACCTGGCTTTTTATAGAGATGAGGTCCCACTCTTGCTCAGGTTGGTCTTGATCTCCTGAGCTCAGGCAATACACCCACCTTGGCCTCCAGAGTGCTAGCAGTACAGTCATGCACCACCACACCTGGCCTGTACATGTCTTTATAGATAAAGTTCATTTCTTATGAATGACATATATAGTTGTATCATTTTCTTTAATGTACTTAGCCAGTCTATACCCTTTAAGTAAATAATTCAGTCTATTTACATTTAGGTTATAATTGGTATGTGCATTTTTTCCTGTTATGTTATTGTTTTCTAGTTATTTTCTGTAACTTTTGTTTGTTTGTTTGTTTTTTCTCTTATTTTTTTGTTATTGTGGTTTGACGGTTTTCTGCAATGGTACCATTTCTTTGAGTTTCCCTTTTTTCTCTGAGTTTTAAACTTTTGTGTGTTTTCATGATATACATGTAATTTCACTTGCAGGTTGATGATTTCACTGTCTAGTTGTGAAGTCTAATGGTGATTAATTCCCTCAACTTTTGCTTTTTTTGGAAAAAAACTTTATTTCTCTTTTATTTATAAAGAACAATTTTCCTGACTTGATTTTCTTGCTTAGAAGTTTTTTCTTTTCTTGATTTTAGTACTCTAAATATATCATTTTCAGAAGGTATGTGAGACAAGAGCCCTAGATACATACTGTAACTCATTTCAACAGTTAGAAGTGAAGGAGTAGTGACAGCACATATCCTGGGGTCTCTGGAATGTATTTCAGCCTACCCATTTTAGTTTTATTTGTCAAAAAGGTCTCTGGGGTGCTGTCTACAGGTCCCCAATTACATTGTCTTTCAGTAACTGTTTAGGAAAAACTAATATTTTAACTAAAAAATTATTATTAGTAGTAAAGCATCACAAGGATGGAGAAATAAGAATCCTATATACTCAATTCTGATATGAGGACAATTAAGGTCCTAGTACACAGACAAGGAAGGAAGGGGGGAGTCAAGGGGTGTGGTACACCTTTTGGGGGTGGGACACAGATATAAGAGGGTTCTTATCTAATGAAAGCAATCAATGCAATCCAGTTCTGTGTACCCTCAATGAATCCCCAATTATAATAATAAAAAAGCTTAAACGACATGTGGGAGAAATGGCAGAAGAATCATGGCAACATGAACAATCAGAGCAGATCAACTCCCTCAAGAGATTAAAAAAGGAGATACAGCAGCAAATATCATCCATAGAGAAATTGTTGAAATGTCAGAAATAGAATTCGGAATATGAATGGCAAGTAAGATAAATAAAATTGAGGAGAAGATGATAAAAGAAAACCAAGAAGTAATAAAAAAAATTATCTCAAGAAGTTAGTGAAATTAAAGACAAAATAATCAAGGACCTGGACATAATTAGGAAAGACATAGCATAGTTTAAGGAATTAAAAGATGCATTCAAGGAGATTCAAAGCACAGTAAAGAGCCTCAATAATAGGGTAGAACATGTAGAAGTAAATATGTCATTTTCTCCTGGCCTGTAAGATAATGCTGAAAAGTCAGTTTTTAGTCTGATAGTTTGTTTAATAGGGGACTAATATTTTAGCTGTTTTTGGAAATATCTGTCTTTGACTCAACATAGTTTGTCCTCAGCCATTTTGGGCAATGATGTCCACCCTCAGTGAATTTCTCACTATTCTGGAACCCAGTGACACTGGGGTAAAGGTGAAAAAGAAGCACAGGGTGTTGCTCTGGGCTTAGGCACAACTGACTACAAGCTACCACACGTAGGGCTGAGGCATGACCAAGCTGTGAGCTCTTGTCATTGAGGCTAAGGTGCAAGTATTGTTTTGCCTACCACAGAAAAGGCTGAAGTGTGAACACTGCCAATCCTGAGGCATGAACAGGGTACATGTTCCTCATCTGATAGCCTAGGCTGTCTTCAGTGAAAGAGGCACTGACACTCCCAGTGGCAAAGCAGCAGGAGAGCAGCTGCTGCCTCCTATGCAAGCATGTTGCTAGAGCCCTGGGGATGGCCCTTGCTCTGCCTACCATGGCTGACAACTGAATACACTATCAGGTGGCTTGAGTATAGACTTACCTGATGTGGCTTTTTACCCCCACCCCACCAATGTCAGACCACACATTCCATTGACCAAATTCTTACTCAGTACAGTCCTCTACTGTTTGAACCTGATTGTTCCTTTGGGGGGTCCAAAAGTTGGAACTACCCACATGTCTGTTACCACCACATCTAATACCTACCTGCATATTCTATCTGTGGGCCTGGAGACTGGCATGCCTAGTGCAGTTTAGCCACAGTCAACATCAGTCCAAATACTCTAAATCTACAGGATCATCTTGCCACTGCCATTGCCATTCACATATTACACTGACTGTCCAGCGGCCTGAGAAACCAACCATCCACCCAGTCTACTAGTGACAGTCTCAGCATCTAAAGTAAGCCACCTGAAAACTGAAGATTTGGTTCATCTGGACACACTAATTCATGCACCAGCATAGGTTTCCCTGGGGCCCAGTAATATGGATAACTAACCCATTGCTGTCAATAGTAGGTCTTGAAGACTGGTCTACCTGGTGTCTTATTCTAAGAAGAACATCAAGACAGTCTCCACTAATAATGGCAACTAATTCATCAAATAAATCACAGATACCACTGACATTGTATATAGCCAAAAAAAAAAAAAAAAGTATTGGGACAATATTACTGCACACACTCAAAATCAAAGCCAAATTACCCTGCCCAACACAGCCATAGACACATCTTCAGAAAATAATTTTCTCCTATGAAAGCAGATTTGCAAAACTAGAAGAAACAACTATTATATTGGATGTGCAGATATCAACATAAGGACACAGGAACCATGAAAAAGTAAGGAAATATGACACCTCCAAAGAGCACAATCATTCTCTAGAAACCAATCCTAATAAAAAGGAAATTAATAAAACACACGCCAAAATTCAAATTACCAATTCTAAAGAAGCTCCATAAGATAAAAGAGAATTCTAAAAATAATAGAATGAAATCAGAAAACATGTAAGAATATGAAAGAGAACCTTACCAAATAAATTTATACCATATAAAAGAACCAATCAGAAATTTTAAAAGTAAATAATTCATTGAATGAAATATAACATATAATTTGGTATCTTCAACAGTAGACTAGAACAAGCAGACAAAATAACTTCTCAATGTGAAGATAGGTCTTCTGTAATAACCCAGAATAAAATAAACAAAAAGGAATTTAAAAGAATGAGCAAGGCTTTTGTGATATATGAGACACCATAAAATGATTATGTTTTCAAATTATTAAAGTCCCAGAAGGTGAAATGAGAAGAAAAAAGATGGAAAACATATTTAACAAAATAATAAATGATAACTTCTCAAGTCTACCAAGATATTTAAACATCCAGATACAGAAGGCTCTGAGATTAGCAAGTGTATATAATGTAAAAAAAAAAAAAAGTCACAGTGCAAAATATCCCATAGCTAGAATTTTAGGAGTCTATGGTGGGAATGTGGACCACTCATGGTCTCTTGCTTATTCTTTCACTATATGGGGGAGTTTCTCTCAACTCCCATCCAATCTTGTCTGAGCATTCTCTGTTATTCCCTTCTTTTTCCTTCCTTTAATTATTTCCTGTCACTTTCAGGTTAAATTTCAGTGGTCTTTATTGGGTGATCTATTTGAAATGTGCCTGTCTACTCACCATTTTTGTTCCTCTTAGTGAAGTAAGTACAAAATAGAAAGCTTTCTGTTCAAAAAATCAAGGCCATCTCCAAGTTTCCCAGTCATTCAATTTCTCCATTCTGCCAGTATGTTCAGGGTGAAACTATCTTCTTAAATCCAAACTCTAGATCAAATGCAGCTACAAGGGAAGCAATTCTCCCTGGTAAGTCAATAGGTATAGACTGGCAGAGAACTGAAATTGAATAAAGCAAGTTCATTAAATACCCATTCTCAGTGTGAAATAAAAACATGCCATTCAAAACATAAGACTCTACTTGGATAAGGATCCTTGGTCATTAAGACCTTAGCACTCATTTACATAAAAACCATGAGAAAATTTGCTATGGTGGTGGGTTGGAAAGAAATCTTTCATAGTTATTTTTGAAATAGAGAGAATAGAAGTTTTGTGACAAAATATTAATAAATTATTTAGTTTTTCCAGGAAAAAAACTAAGAAAAGCACCTGAAATGTAGAAGAAATATTGCATAGCAATGTGCAAGAGGGACAAAAGAGAGCACTAGAAGGAGATATTATAGCTTAAGTCTTATTATAAAAAGTTTAATGTAATGCGAGCTGTAACACAGTACACTGGAAGGTTTTTTTCAATGGAGCATAGCAATACTGCCTCTAAAAGAAAGAAAAAAGGAACCAGTAATTGATTTGCTTTCCCAATAAGCAGTGCTTCTTTCTCAGTCACTGTGTGGGGTATTGTTCACAGAAACACACCACATGGTCTGAATGTGGTGGGAGAATAAGCAAAATTATAGCAGGAATTCTAATTAGTCACTTTATTACAACATTGCTTGGAGCTTTATCACAATAACAGAAGGCAAAGGTTTTTTAGTATGCATTTGACATCTTTCTTTGGGGAACCAATTTATTACGATATTTTACCTCAGATATAAAAATACACAAAATCAAAGTCTCCCAGCAGGCTTTCTTCGCTTGATTTAGTTACTGTGTGCACATCATAGAGTGTACTTATGAAAACCTGGATGTTATAGCCTACTACTCACATGTGGACTGTACTATAGCAATGTGGTATAGCCTATTGTTCTTAGGCTACAAATCTGTGCAGCATATTATAGTACTAAATACTGTAAGCAATTATAACTCACGCTAACTATTTGTGTATCTAAACATATCTCAACATAGAAAAGGTTCAGTGAAAATATGGTATTATGATCTATGGGGCCACCATTATATATGTGGTCTATCATTGATCAATACAATTTTATGTGACACATGAATACACATAAGAAAACTTTGTGCAGTGATATAGTGACTCTTAAGGCAGAACTGGTGGTAGTATCATCCAAAGACTAGGGCCACTTATGCTGACCTCCCAGTGGTATGGGCCAGAGATCAACTTTGCCAATAAGCCTGAAGCTTGGGACTGTATGGCCCCAGCTAGTGCCTTTGTAGAGTCTCTTTACACAAGTACAAGCGTAAAATATGGGACCATAGGTTCTGTTGGTTCTAAGTTTGGCTGTGGCAGGCCCACTGTTTGGCTCCAAGGTAATATTCTGTTTCTCTCTTTCCTCTCTTTCTCTCAGGTGGACAGTATCTTCATGCTATGCTACCTGGTGTTCAGGGAGGTATGATGCTGGTGATATAAACCTATCCTTCCTATCCTCTTTAATGTGTCTTTTCTTATTTTGCTACAGATAAGTACTATGATTTCTCACCTGGTTTTCTGAGCTCTTGAAAAACCACTTTCACATGTGAATAGTTGCTCAAATTGATGTTTCTTCAGGAAAATTATTGCTGGAGAGTCCTGCTCCACCATCTTTACTTTTTTATTTTAAATTATCTTTACTTTTTCAATATAGCCCTCTGTGTTAGAATTACTCAAATCAATAATATAATTACAATTTCATTATTATATTTTTTTGAAACAGTAACTTCTGATGAATCATTTATCATGTAGGTGAACCTGTCTAGTATAGAATAAGTTTTTAAAATTATATACAGGGTGGACATATAGTTGTTGGGCAATTTAGAATAGCTTGGAATAGTTTGTTGTTTTAAATTTTACATGAACATATGGACAACCTGTATTTTACCTTATAGTTTTAACTGATCTACTTTTGGGAAGTGGGTTTTCTGGGTTTCCAACACTATGAAGTACTTGCCTTCAGACGATTTTCTACAGTGACTGTAAAATATTAGATATAATTTATACATTAATATTTTTGTGATAATGTATAAAATATATTTAAAAGCACTACAATCTCAGTTATGCGTGCTATATTCCCGGTCTCACATACTTGACAAAATAGCCAAACCTTCTGCATTAATTTCACTTAATAGTGTTGCTGCTGCCATCCACCTGGTGGCAACAACTTGAGTTGGATTGCAGTAATAATGCTTGCTCCTACAACTGAGTATGTTTTGGAAATGTAAGACAGTCAAAAACCAAAGGGGAATATTAACAACATTGAGAGTAGATAAAACTAGCATGGTAGAAAATATGAAGGAAAGAAATGCATAGTTGGATGAATTGGATCTATTTAGGTACAGAGATAGACATCAGACAGAAATATTTCCAGGAAAATGTATGGGTTCAGAAGAGATTGGCAGAAGGAATAGTGATTTAGAGTTATTATCTGATGACAAAACACAAAATGAATAGACCATTATGAGACAAAGATTCTTGGAAAAGAAGAACATGACCTCAATTCCAGAGTTTGACCACTTTTAAAAGGAGAATTTGGGTTCTGAGGGAGGAGGTCTAAGATGGCAGACTAGAGACATCTCACTGGCCAATCTCGGTGAGATTGAGAAGAGTGGACTCTAGCCATCTTTTGCTGGATTATCCCACATAGAAACATTGCTCTGGAAGCACAGTGAGACAGTGGAAGATTCCAGGCCTTAAGGAAGAGGTCAGAAGCAGAGAAAAACCAACAGAAGGGAGGTGCCAGGGCGCCTGCAGAGGCTGGCTCTTTGAGGGAGGGCTGGGGATAGGGTAGGCCCATCCTACTGTTTTATAGATTTGGGAGGTCACTGGAGCAGTGTTTGGAGCACTAGGCGTGAGCGAGCAAAATTGAACCTTCATGAGTTGGACAGATCCCTCACTACTGTGCAGACCTTTTTTATGGCCAAAGGGAACTGTTTTGGAAAGTCGAAGCACGTCTTCCAAGAAGTCTGGCATAAGCTTCAGACTCCTAAATGCCAGGATTAAATGTTAGTGAAGCCACCATGTCCTGATTGAGTCAAATACATCAAGAAGACCAGAATGGGTTTCCACAGCTACTCCGTAGTGGATTCCCACCCCCATCATACACATTAGCGTGCTTGTTTTTCATCTCCCAATTCATGAATGCCACCTGGTGTCCAGGCAATATATTGCAAACACACACACACACACACACACACACACACACATTTTTCTTTTTTCTTTTCTTTTTTTTTATTAAGTCTTTTGTACATAGATCATAAATACATTTACGACAATTTCAGTGTGTTGATTATTTGTACAAATTGGAGTGCTTACATCATGCTAATCAACACAGCTTTCACCTTATTTATCCAATTATAGCATTAGGACATTTGTGTTCTAAACATGATAGATCCAACTTGCACTTACAATGTGCTCCATAGTTGTGGTCCCCCTATGACACCCTACTATCCCTCCCACCCCCTCTCCATCCCTCTCCCTCCCCTTCCCTCCTTCATCCTAGGCTAAGTTGTGTTTCATTTTTCATATGTAAGTGTGAGTTATTATAAATTGGTTTCACAGTAGTACTGAGTACATTGGATTTTTTTTTTTCCATTCCTGAAATACTTTACTAAGAAGAATATTTTCCAGCTCCATCAATGTAAACATAAAACTGGTAAAGTCTACATTTTTTTTTACAGCTGCATAGTATTCCTTGGTATATATATACCACGATTTATTAATCCATTCATGAGTCGATGGGCACTTGGGCTTATTCCATGACTTGGCAATTATGAATTGAATTGCAGGCTGCTGTTCAAGAAATACATTAAAATGCACACATATTATTTCTTTACAAAAATTTAGTTTAGGGGCAGCACCTGTGGGTCAAGGAATAGGGTTCTGGCCCTATATGCTGAGAGTGCCAGGTTCGAGCCCAGACCCGGCCAAAATCTGCAACAACAATAAAAAGGAGATTTAGTTTAGTTTAGTTTTTAGTTTATTTTCTCTTTGTAGATATCTTTCATGTTCTTGGTTAGATACACTCCCAGATATTTCATCTCCTTTGGCACTATTGTAAAGGGAATAGAGTCCTTAATTGTTTTTCCCCTTGACTATCGTTGGTATATACAAAGGCTACAGATTTGTGAGTGGTAATTTTATATCCTGACATGTTGCTGTATTCCTTGATCACATCTAGGAGTTTTGTAGTTGAGTACCTGGAGTTTTCCAGATATACAATCATATTATCTGTGAAGAGTGACAATTTGATCTCATCTGGTCCTATTCAGATGCCCTTGATTGCCTTCTCTTGCCTGATTGTGGTGGCTAAGACTTCAATTACAATGTTAAAAAGCAGTGGAGACAATGGGAATCCTTGCCTGGTTCCTTATCTGAGTGGAAATGATTTAAATTCTACTTCATTCAGTACAATATTGGCTGTGGGTTTGCCATAGATGCCCTCTATCAGTTTAAGAAATGTTCCTTCTATACCTATTTTCTTAAGCATTCTGATCAAGAAAGAATGCTGCATATTATCAAACGATTTTTCTGCATACTTTTTAAAAATGAATATCAAACTTTGATTTGTCTCAATACAAACAGAGCTTTTCCTAGACATATTAAAATGAACCTGGCCAAGATCAAAATGAAAGAAAAAAAATCTGCAAGCATCCAGAAGTAGGCAACAATTGATATACAGGGGCAGATCTATCAGCATGACTGAAAATTTTCCAGCTGAAACTTTTCAAAATAGAAGAGAGTGGCCATCAGCCTTTAACCTTCATAAACAAGACAATTTTCTGCCTAGGATTCAGTATCCTGCTAAAATAAGTTTTATGTACAACAGAGAAATGAAATTTTTGCTGAAATTGAGGAAATTTGAGGAAATTTGCCACAACATCAACAGCTATGCAGGAAGTACTCAGCCTAATTCTGAACACTGACTGTTACAATGCACCACCAGCAAATTTGACATTCAGAAACTAAAAGACAAAACCTAGTTTCTACAATGGCACAAAATGTAAAATTAAGCTGTGGACTTTTTAAAAAAGATGAACAGTACTCTACCATACTGTCACTTCTCTCAACAAATGTGAACAGCTTCAATTCCCTACTGAAGAGGACAGGCTAGATGATTGCATAAAAAGGCATAAGTCATATATGCTGTGTTCAGGAAACATAGCTGACCTTGATGGACAAAATAAGACACAAGGTGAAGGGTTAGATAACAATATTTCAGCCAAATGTTAATCATAAGAAAGGAAGGGCTATAATTTTGTTTTCAGATACAAGTGGATTTAAAGCAACTAAAGTAGAGAAAGGCAAAGATGGTCACTATATACTGGTCAAAAGAAGATTACAAAAAGACATTTCAATTCAAATATATACGCATCCAACTTAATTTCTCCTAGATTTATTAAACAAATCCTAACTATTTTGAACAATATAATATCCTACTATACCATAATAGCTGGGAATGTTAACACTCCTCTGACAGAACTACGCAGATCCTATAAATAGAAACTAGACAAAGAAAAAGGAGCTTAAGAGAGACACTAGAACAAATGAACTCATAGATATATACAGAATATACCACCCCAAACTAAAGAGTATATATTTTTCTCATCACTACGTGGATTATATTCCAAATTTGAAAATATTCTAGGACACAAATAAAATCTCGACAAAATTTTAAAAATTAGTATTATACCTTGTATATATTCAGAGCAAAGGGAATTAAGGTACAACTCATCTACAACAAAACCCTTAAACCACATAAAGGCATGGAAACCATACAACCTTATAATCAATGACAGCTAGATCAAAGAGGAGATAAAGAAGAAAATTATTAGACTCCTCATACTTAAAATCAATGAAACCACACGCTACCAAAACCTGTGGGATATTGCAAAAGCAGTCATTAGAGAAAAATTTATTGTGCTAGGTGTCTACACCCAAAAAATAGAAGGAATGTACATCAACAACCTAATGATCATCTCAAGGAAATGAAAAAGGAAGAGCAATCTAATATTAAGCCTGAGAGAAGAAAAGAAATAATATTTAAATTAGAAACAAAAGAAATTGGAAACAGAAGAATCATTTAGGAAATTAATGAAACAAAAAGTTGGTTATTCAAAAAGAGAAAATTAATTAACCTTTGCCAGATTAACTAGAACCATAAAAATAGGATCACTAAGAGGCTCAATCGTAAATGAAAAAGGGAAAATAACAAAAGACACCAGAGAGATTCAGGAGATCATCTCTGATTACTAGAAAACCCTCCGTGTGCAGAAATTTGAGCAGCCCCAAAGGGAGGTTTGTGAGGCTGTGGAGCAAGGGCCACAAGCAAATGCTCCAGATCATTTGAGTAGTCAGTGTTGAAGGAGTGGCAAGCTACACTTCCTAGGGCCTCCATATCTGATCACCTAACCAGCTTTAGTTTCCAAATAGGATATTTGATGTTGTCTAAGGGTTCCAAATTACATTATGTGTCAATAACTAACATGTCATCTAAAAATATGTATAAAACATAATGTAAAATTATACATGTAGAAAAACCTGAAGAAGAATTATGGCAACATCAAAAATTAGAAACGTTTAACTCCCCCAAGAGATTACAATGGATACACAGCAGTAAATACAATCCATAGAGAAATTATTTATCCAATGTACTAAATACTATAATGAAAACAATATATAAACACTTACACATTCATATGAAAGATTAAACACAAAGATTGTCCAGAAAGAATGAGGGGAGAGGAGGCAGAAGGGAGTAAAGAGGGGAAGGCAACAGGTGGGTGAGTATTTGGTGAGATCTCACCTATTGTACACGATTCAAGAATACATTTCAAAAAAAACTAAGATGATATTATAAATGTCTTCCCACAAAAATAAGTAAATGAGGTGATGGTTATGTTAATTAGTTTGATTTAAACATTCCACATTGTATATCAAACCATCGTATTGTACCCCATAAATGTGTACAGATATAATTTAATAAAAATTAAGAAAAAGGGGGAAAAATGAAATCAAGGTCTTTCCACTCCCCCCCCCCAAAAAAAATAGAATTCAGAATATGGATGGAAAATAAAATAAATGGAAATGAAGAGAGGATGGAAAAATAAATCAGAAAAAGAAATCAAAAAGTTTTCTCAAGAAAGTATTTATTTATTTATTTATTTATTAAGTCATAGCTGTGTACATTGATATGATCATGGGGCATCATACACTAGTTTCACAGACTGGTTGACACGTTTATATCACACTGGTTAACATAGCCTTCCTGGTAATTTCAGTTATTGTGTTAAGACATTTACATTCCACATTTACTAAGTTTCACATATACCATTGTAAGATGCACCACAAGTGTATTCTCACCAATTCCCCTCCTT